>NAJL01000071.1:0-107209 GCA_005059885.1 Salinomyces thailandicus | reverse complement strand
AAAAGAAAAGAAAAGAAAGGAAAGGAAAGGAAAGGAAAAGAAAAGAGAAAGAAAGAAAAAAAAAAAATGCCCTACCAACCCCCCAGCACCCCGCTCACCCACCCCACCCTCACAATCCGCCCCGCCGTCCCCTCCGACCTCCTCCCCGCCGCCCACCTCGCCGCAAAGGCCTTCTTCGACACAGAGCTCTTCGGCGAGATCATCCATCCTTTCCGACATGAGTTTCCGGAGGACATGCATCTTTACTGGCTGAGGGGTTTCCGTGGGGCGTTGAAGGCTATGGAGAGGAGAAAGAGGCGGGTGATGGAAGGAGAGGAGGGGGAGGTGGAGGTGATGGTGGATAGCGATACGCAGATACTGGTTGCGGTGAGCTCGGAGGAGGAGGAGGAGGTGGGGGGGAGGGTTGTGGGGGTGGCGGTTTGGGTTAGGAAGAGGGGGGAGGAGGAGAAGAAGGAGGGTGGGGGCAAGAAGGAGAGAGAGGAGGAGGAGGAGGAGGGGGAGGAGGAGGGAGAGGAGGAAGAGGAGGAGGAGGGAGATGAAGAGGAGGAAGAGGCAGAGCTACCGATAAACCGCGCCGCGGATCCCGCGAAATTAGATATCCTAAGCCGCTCGCAGCCCTTTACTGCACACAAATGGAGTGGTACGAACACACCCTTTCCTTGTCTTTTACTTCTTCTTCTTTTATCTCTCTCCCTCTACTCCTGCTTTTCCTCCTCTTGCTTCCGGTCACAAATAGACGGACGTGCAACCTAACAGCACGTTTCCAAAGGAGAGAGAAAAAGAGAAAGAGAGAGCGAGCGCAACAGGCCTCCATTCCATCCCATCCCATCCCATCCCACTCACGTCACGCATGCTAACACCACCCACCCCCAACCCCCCGCAGGTCACCGAGCTTCAACCTGGTACCTCGCAAACCTAGCCATCTCCCCCAGCCACCAAGGCCAGGGAATCGGCAAACGCCTAGTCCGCTGGGGTTTTGTGCAAGCGGAGAAAGAAGGAGTTTGCGTAAGTGTGATCAGCGCGCTGGGCAAAGATGGGTTTTACAGGCGCTGTGGGTTTGATGTAGAGGATGGGCACGCGACAGAGGGGGAGGGAAATCCGTTGAGTGGGGTGCCGGGGGGTTTGGTGATGTTTAGAGACAGGGTGTGAGGGAGTTAGAGACTATGAGTAGGCGGTGGGAAAGGTTGATGATGGCAGACGATGTTGGGAAAGGGCATGTTCATCTAATATTACTACGCCTCCTTCGGATCCATCCAACGTAACCCTGCAGTCCCTAGTACAGGCTGCTGCTAAACCCTCTTGGAAGAACAAGCTCGCTTCGCACGCTTTTCGCGCGGGAGGCGAGAGCCAGGCCTTGGTTCCGTCCCGCGCAGATGCAGCAGGCCGCATGTACCTTCTTTCTTGAACCCCTCGCACATACCGACGCCGAGTAAATGCTCATTTAGAAATCCCTTTCGCCATGCCGTGCGCATGCAGGGTCGATGCAGATCGCTCGCAGGCAGTCTGTCGAGGAGACTGAACTTAGATCAAAGCGGCGCCGAAGAGCGAGCTAAAGAGAACGATAGCACCGCAAACGACGGGGCCAAGGCCAAGGTCGCCGCCGATCAGAGACTGCCCTGCGCTGCTAGCGGAAGACGAGGCCGAGGCGCCGGAGCCAGAGCTGGAGCCACCGCCAGAAGCAGTGTTGGAAGCGACGGCAGTGACGGAGCCCGAGCCAGGCGTGGCGGTACCGGTCGAGGCACTACCTGCGTTCTGGGAGCCTTTGCCGGTGAGACCCGGGCCCTTACCGGCGCCCTGCTTCATGTAAAGGTTGGCTTTGATGGGGATGGCGGGGAGCTGTTGGCCAGTGAAGTCGGTGACTTCCCAGGTGTCGCTCTCCGAGGGGCACTCGCTGGGCTGGCCGTTGGCATTGTAGCCGCCGTCGCCGGAAGGTGCTGGGGTGTTCGTGAGGGCAGACTGGAGGGCCTGAAAGTCCGATTTTTCTGTGACGCTGTCGCCTGTGATTTGCACGAGACCGTAGCCGCTGCCTTCCTCGGCGTATTCGTAGACGAGACCGCCTGAGTAGACCGGGGTCATCTGGTCGCCGTACAAGGCCGCGACTTCTTCGAACTTGCGCTCGTTCGTGATGCATCCGTACTCGGAGAGGCTGGAGATTGGTCAGTGAACATCTTCTATACTCAGGTGGACATTCAAACTTACAAAAGGGGCAGGCTGTAGTTGCTGAACAGGTCGACCTTCTGATTCCAGCCGGACTGCTGGTAAGAAGACGGGTCGCACCACGAGTAGTCGTTGAAAGCGAAAAAGTCGCTGCGCTGGTCGTCGGTGCCGCAGTTCATGTACTGGGCCATGTCGTAGCGGTTGCTCGACACATCAGCAGCGGAGTAACCAACGGGTATCTTGCGGTAGCCACGGCTGCCGATGTACTGCTTCATGTCCCTCGTCACAGCTTTGACGTACGGTGCGCAGTCGGTGTTGTTGTCAGAGTTGATGACCTCGTTACCGGAGAAGAAAAGAAGCGTGTTGTCGTAGTTGGCAAACGAGTCAATGGTTGCAAAGATGCTCTGAAGATACACCTCGTTGTATGACTCGGCCGGCGTGTCGCGGTTGATGGAGTACTTGGGCGTGTTGACGTCTAGAGCGAGGTAGATGCCAGCATCGGCCAGCATCGACATGCACTCGTCGTGATTCGCAGTGTTGTCCACCGTGTACACACGCACAGTGTTGACGCCCAGCTTCTTGAACTCCGCAACGTCCCTTTTGCAGCTGGCGACGTCCGCAATCGGGTCTGCAGACTCGGAGGAGCCTCCTGGCTGGTAATCGACACCGCGGATGTAGAATCGCTCGTCACCGGCAAAGAACGCTATTGATCGTCAGTTTTCGTTCTTCTGCACATCATACCACCGCGCGATCGTACCATTGCCCTTCACCGTCACGGCGGGCGTGCTGCCAGAGCTGCTGTTAGACGCTCTGACCTCGACCTGCGCCGGCGTCGCCACCGCGCTCGCCAAAGCCGCCGAAGCAGCCGCGATCACCAAAGAACCCTTCATAATGAACTACTGTCGTCGTTGATTTCGATGAAGTTGTGTCGCTGAGACTCGTCAAAGGGTGCGCAAAAAGCAAGGACACTCGTCTGCTGCTGGAGTGGTCGGGTCAAGGAAGAAATGTGGAGATGGTAAACAAGGGATCGTGAATGAAGCAAGGTCTCGGTGAACGAATATGAGCCTCTTCTGGTGAATGAGATTAAAGGCGCAATCGACGGGTTGGGGAGAAGTGACGCCCGTCGTCAAGATAGAGTGGGGTAAGAAGTGAGCGTGAGACTGTGAAGAAGTCGCGAAAGATGGGGTTTTGAAAGATGAAGTGGATGGGAATGGAAACAATAGAAGAAGTCGAGAGGGTCGAAGGGAAGGTTTGGGAAAGTACGGTAGGTCAGGCAAGAAGCATGCACAAGCATCAGCTCCCCTATTCTCCGAAGCCAAGACCTCACCAGATGCGGATCAACAGCCGTTGCCGCCGCTAGCATCTCGCCTTTCAGCCACTCATCACGCGTGAATGTGAAAGAGGGACGGGCCGCTGATGCAGAAGCATTACGCGTTTGCTTGCGTCTGCAAGCCAAGTCGAGTCGTTGAACTCAGTGGTTGGCAGTCCAGACCCTGAAACGAGTTAAGGTTCCAAATGGTAAATTGATACTCGTTCGACGTTGGTCAGTGGTTTCGGAGGTGGTGCGGTGGTGCGCGTCGAGGTGGCGAGCAAGCGTGTCCAGCACTGGTCGGAGGCGGCGGGGTGGCGAGCAGCAGTAGCAGCAGTGAATGCAGGAAGAAGCGCTGCACCCGCCAGCACCTCAGCATCCAAAAGGACACCCGACCTGTACCGTACAAGCATGCAGGGTCTCCCAGTAATCGCCGCACCTGCCACACGCACGGCACTTGCAGGCTTAAACCACCAAAGCAAAAAGAAGGTGACGCGTCAGTGCATCCACCGTCGCACAACTACCACAGAGAAACAAAACGAGAAAGTCGAGAAGAAGAGACGAGAGAGCGAGGAGCAGCGCAGCCCTTTATATTTCCAGCTTCCCTCCTCGCACGGCCTTGCTCGCGTATACACAAGGAGAGAGGGATTGCCATCAAGCGGCTATACAGCAACGCCAAGCTTACGCGGCGAAGTGCGTGTGCAGTGTCGGGAAGTTAGGGCAGCCTGGCAGCACTGTAGCAGGCTGGGGGCGGCGGCGAGGTTAGGGCGAGGTTGGACCGGAGACATTTACTCAGGTAAGGTACGCGTGCTTCGAAGTTTGACGGTGGGATAGTGGTCTTTTAGTACAGAGTACTCGTTAGGTACCGGTATGTCGCGCGGGAGTGCGGATCTGGCGATACAAGCATGGTAGGATGGCAGGTGGATGGTGAAGCCTGTAGGACACACACACATACCTGCACCTACTTTATTTAGCTTAACAATACGCCAAGAGATGTGGTAGTCAACCTGGCGACAGCGTAGTACCGCTTCACGGCGACTGCCTTGGAACGTGAATCTCAGTGAGATGGAAAAGGGAAAAAAAGGCTCAAGGCAAAAGGTCTCATATCATCAAGGCCGTCCTCCCCACACCTCACCCATCATATCTATATACCAACGAGGCCTTTCCATGTTCCCACTCATACCCCTCCGCCTTCATATCTTTAGCCCCAAATCAGCCCCTCCACCCCTGACCTCATACGGCACGTCCTCCATTAGAGACACACAATCCCCCGACAGAGCCAGCAAACCGCCAGCAGGCCCTAGGGGGTTGTGAGAAGGAGAGTGTGGAGGGGCCATTCTATCATGCATGCAAAACTCCCGCCGTAGAACCATGACCAGAATCAAGCGACCCGCCACAAGCTCACTGAAAATAAAAAGACATCCATGGTATTCGCGTCTCCCCTAGAAAGCTCGTTCTCTCATCGCTCCGGGATGAGAGGGAGATGCCGATCGCCCTTTCCATACCTGCCTCATCCTCCTGCGTCTGAGGAGGCCGCCGCATGGTAAAGCGGGTGTCGCCAGCGCCATGAGTGGGCCGTGAAGTTGAAGTTGTGTTTAAAAAGCCAATGCATTGCGTAACGCTCATCAGGGGTGAAGCACTGCCGCCCGCAACAGTTGAAGGAGTATAAATGCTATCGTAAAGAGGTGAGTCGAGAGAACCCGCCGCCAGAAGGCAGGCGAGCGGAAGCGAAGTAGCGAGGCTCGCTTCACGGAGAGTGGAGGTTTTGCTTGCTCTTCGACCGCCAGAACATCAGCTTCTTCAGCCTGTGTTCCTTTTTTGGCGCCTTGGACTCGCCCGGCTCGATGGCAGTCTGCGGGCGCGCTTCATCGACGTCCCTTGACTTGCCCTGAAAGGACCCGCCGACGAGCTGCGACAAGCTCTGGATGCTCGCGCGTTTGCGCCGCCGTTCGGCAGGAATGACTGATTCGAGGGTGTTCGAGGCAAGAGACGAAGTGCGGTCGGCGCTGCCAAAGTCACGCCGGGACGTGTTTGCGTGCATGGTGCTTAGCATTGTCGATCGGCTACTAGTCAGGGATGGCACGTCGTCCGACGAGTGTCGCGCCCCGTGCATGGGCTCGCCAGCGCAAGAGCTCATAGTCCTGTTTTCCGCGGTAGAACAGATAGAGGTACCTAGCCGAGAGGTGTCCGATGACCCTTGCCGCCTGCTTAGGTCTGGCGACGAGAAGTCTGATGTGTGATGCGCCTCTGGCGATGTGAGTGACTGCGCTGGTTCTGGCACGGAAAGCGCGCCTGGTGTCGGTGAAGCAAGGATCGTAGGCGTGTCGCTGGACTCAGATGACTTGGTAAGAGAAGAAGCGCGAGGCTCTTCGTGAGCCTCGACAATCTCCACCTGGTCAACTGGGCTCATCTCCTCGGGGATTGTCGCCTCAACGACGGAAGAGGCGCGCCTGTGTTCCAGCATTGGCGTCGACAGCCTGGAGCTGCTCGATTCGTAAGAGGCCCCGAGTCTCTCCATCTCCCAATCGTCGCGCTGAATGCCCAGCCCCAACTCTGGGCCCCAACTGAATGCTGTACCAGGTGATACGTGTGCGGTGTCCACCACTTGTATGCCGACACCCGCCTCGTCGACTGGAGCAAGACGTGGGCTGACGCTGTGCAAGCTCTCCTCATGAGTAGCCTCCTCTTCGCCTTCACCTTCATTCTCAAAGACATCCGGTAGAGAGTCTTTCGTAGAGGCCATGCTCGTCCGAGGAATACCGCTAGGAGCAAGCGCAGGGGCGCTCTCAGTCCGGCGATGGTAATGCATGCCCGGTCCAACGAAGTCTTTGGTTAGACGGCTGCTGTGAAGCTCCCTCTTCGCCTTCGAGCCAGGTGTATTGAACGGCCCTAGAGCGGCATCCAGGTCCAGCATGGGATTCAAATCGTCGGTGTCTTGCGACTGGAAAGTGCTTGCAAAGCTGGAAGGCGTACTAACCTCGATCCGCGGTCGCTGCGAAGCACTTCCGGGCGCCGTGCCAGGGCTCAATGGATTGTTGAAAACGGCATCCAAATCCGTCTCGGCTGCTGCGGGGGCAGCAAACGGTACCTTTCCTGGCACCTCAGCTGCGCTTGGCCGTCGCACGGCGCTTCCAATATCCTCAAGTGATCCTCTCTTGCCATCCTTTGACCTCCTTCCAATCTTCGACGCTGCCCAGTCCCGTATCCTTCTAGACGACTTTTTGCGGTCCAGCGAGCACGACTGTTCCGGTTCACCATCTCTCGCACGAAGCTGGATTGCAGTTGCAGTCAGCCGGGCTTGATCCTCGGCCTTCAGCGAGATCACAGGCTCGCTTCGTCTCCGGTCCAACCCAAGCGCGTGACTGAGCGAATGTTTCTTTCCGTGTACGTTACGTGACTTCGCAGGAGCGTCTGGAACAGCGAAAGACAGAGTTGACGCGGCTGCCGATTCGGACATTGGCCGCTGCAGGTTCTGACTGGATGAGGAACTCCGCAGCCACTCGCCTTCCTTCTCGACCCGCTTGCTGACCTCGATCGAAGATCTCACCTTCGGTTGCGGCTCATCCTCGAAAGTAGTGCTGAGTGCCGAGCGCTGTTGACGTGCGGCCGGTGGGCTTGGCGCACTCATGCTCAGTACAGAGGATATGCTATTATTGAGGGAGTGTCCATGAGTCGGCGTCACCGATCCTTCGGTCTCGGAGGATATGGTTGACAACGGTCGCGGTATGTATTGCACAGTATCCGAGAAACCAACTGTGCGCCTCGAAGGCGGTCTAGCCCCACCATCTTCCAAAGGCGATCCGAATGCGTCGGCAATAGTAGACTCCATGCTGAATTCGGAAGCAGCAGGGCGCTCGAGAGGTGGTGAAGCGTGAGCAGGATGTTCCAGAGGCGTAGCTGGTAGGCTGCTGCTAAGTCGAGGTTCGGCCTCACGCGGCTTCGTGATATCGCCGACTTCGTGAACTGAGACTGCCGTGGATCTTCGGTGCGCGTGCCCACGTCTTGCGGTGGATGGACCAGAGGAAGGCACGGGTAGCGAAGGCGCGTCAACCTTGGTCGGACTTGAGCTGATTGCGTTGCTCATGCCAACTCCTCCGACAAGCTGACTGCTTTCTCGCTGATGGCCAAATCGCTTTGGGGAGGAAGAGGGTGCAGTATCGTCAGGCAGCTCCGGTGTCAAAGGCGGAGATTGATCATCGCGCCGACCTGTCGAATCTACAGCATTGAAGCTGAAAGACGGTAGGGCACCAGACTTGGCTCTCCGGTGAGAAGTCGTTGCTGGCGTCGGTGCGAGGTTCGAGTGCATTGATACAGGTCGTCGGCTAATGTATGGTCCTGAGCGTGGCAGGCTCAGCGAATTGTCGTTGTGCGGCATCTGCGGGAATGAGAAATCCATGTTGGGTTTCATTTCGATCCTTGGAACGCCTCCGGTAGCCAGCGCCACGCTGCCCATATTGTCGATGCTGTTGTTAGGGAGATGGTGGCCGGCGACAGCTACTCCGGCCATGGTCACCAACGTGGCGGTGTCGGCGTGAGGAGCTTTACTGGTGGAATGCGTATGCGTACTGCATCTGAGAGTGATTGTTTCCGATCGATGTATTCTAAAAGTGTAATCGGCAGGTTTCGTTTCGTTCGTGGTTGCGGGAGGGTGGATTCGAGCTCGGCTGCGAGGGGGGGAGTGTAGGCAGAACGCTTCAATGAATGCCGACGGTGATGTTCTATAGTCTGCAGGGGCTGTCAGCGACCTCTCGGATTGTGTTCACAAGCGCCGAAAACACGACGGCGACGGCGGCGTAGGCTGTGAGGCGTACAGTGTCGACCGCACCACAGCTCCAGGCATACGGCACAGCAGGTTCAATGTATCTTCGCGGCTAGATCCAGGTAATGAATGACAGCAACAGCAACAGCAACAGCAAATAAGGAACGGACGGCAGCAATTGCAGGCTCCAGCACAGAAGAATCCGTGCCGACGCTCTGCAAATTGAGCCCGGGGTATGAGGTGGTGGTGAGGTGATGAGGTGGTGGTGGTGGAGGAGGGTTGGCGGGTTGAAGGGCGGTGCAGGCAGGCGCGCGCACGAGGAAGAAGTTCGCCCAATCTGACCAGACCGGGGTTGATAGAGGCGCTATCCCACACCGGACTAGCGCTATATGCGTGGCTCTGCACAGTAGTGGCCCCTGATGCGGCCCTCATCCGTGTCATCAGCAGTCCAAAACACGCGCAGATGCTATTGGCCGGAGCGTCGCCTTCATTTGGCTGCTCGAATTACGAGGCTGCTCGCCTTTGATGACCCAGCAGCCCGCCGTACCGTAACCTCAAACAGAGAGGATGTGTATCGCTTATGTCATTATTGCCGTCTGTGACGCGGTCGCGAACGATGATCGACGACGATTGACAACATCCCACTTCCTCATATCGCTCCCCTACTCATGTGGTAGGAGGTACGGCCAGGTACGCCGCTCCTCCATCCCCGTCGCCAAGAGGGCTATAGGCTGGTCGGTTGGCCAGGTGAGCAGGACACCCGCTATCACGACGACTACACCACTACATACAGCATGCATCGCACGGTTCAAAGTCTGAGAACGACAGATGACCGTGTCAACTGCATCAACTGCCTGCAGCTCGGCCTTGCCGTGAAGCCAAGGAGCCTACAACGAACTAGTTCCTACTCGCAGTACTCTCATCACGAGACTACTGAGACACGGGCACAACGGGATTGGTCGAATGCCATGCAGCCAACCTGCATACCGCTATCAAACCTTCCTGACAGCAGTAGCAGTAATTACTGCGGGGCTTAACCCACCCGCTATAGCAACGATAGCATGCCCGAGCGGTCGTACAAAGACGCGAAAGCCGCCATTCTAAACTATCCTGATCCATCTTCTCGTCAGACTCAGCCCGTTGGCGAGAGCGCCAGCGACTATAACCCACCCATACCTACTTTCATGTGCTGCTGACTCTGGAACTCCGACACACCGCCCCAGAATAGCCACCTGAGAAACCTTATGGTAGTCCTGAGCGACCATCACGAAACAACAGCGGAGCCCAAAGCTCCAAGGATTCACGAGGAAAAACGCAGACACCCACCAGCGGCCGGTAGGCTTTCTGCTTGCTGCACGCTGCCGGCAACCCGCTGTAGCTACGCGAGACGATCTCTTTTTCTTTACCCTGCCGCTGCTGCAGGCACAGACTAGGTGACTACTCTTCTGCGCCTCTGCACGACGAATCCGCTAGTGTCCCATATCCCCCACAGCTCGACCTGGCAGCGATTTGCGCGCCCAGAGATATACTTTCGACGGAGGAATGTCTTGGATTCTTGCACTCCCGCGGTCTGCGCCAGATAGCTGCTGCACTACTAAGGTACTGCTGCGTCCACGGTCTACTAGTACTCGAAGGTACCGAAGTACTACTCGTCAAAGCCAGTAAGCTCGTAAAAGCACGATATACTTTCTCTCGCAACCAAGATCCATACCGCTCTCAGAACGGGCTCGTCAAACCCGACGTCAATTCAGACTCTGAGCCCAAGTCCGGTTGACACGACGCCTGCCCTGCAAAGAATCACGCAGCTGCGCTGCACGCAGCTATGAGACGCATGGTGCTTTATCGCTCTGTCGTGCTTGTGCTGCCAGCACGCATCAGTACATCGGCAAGAGCCAAGAAGAGCTCTCTCCACACCTCCAACACCCCAACCAAGCTCCACGTCCGCATTGTGTGGCTGCTGCATGCGCTTGCGTCGTTTCTGTGCTACGAGCAGACGTGCATATGCTCCGAAGACGGCTTGGACTTTCTCTTTCTTCTCCACCACCGCTGTCCATCCGCTTTACAGTTCCTAGTCGCTACATGCGCAAACTTTTCGTCGGGCAGCGTCGCCGGCGCCGGCGGGAACGGTAGGTAGTGTCACTGTTGCAGCGCTTGCGTGTTTTTCACTCGTGAGCCCTTGGTCTGCTAGGTACGCTATAGCTGTTATTACTTGCCGTCCACCTTGCATTGGAGAAGGCCCGAGCTTGCTGCGTTGGCTTCACCGTCTTGCTGTATAGGCGTTGGACGTGATGGTATACTTCCTCACCGGCAGTTGGCCTACCGTTGGCTTCCGGGCGTTTTCCAACCTGGCCTGGGTTTCGGGTCTACAGACGAGTCGACGGCATGCAAAAGACTCTGTGAGCCTCAGACCTTATCAGTCTCATTTCGCTACTCACAGGCGCTATCCCGACGCTTTCCGACAAATATTCGGTCTTGTCGCCGAGTCACACTTCTGCTCACCTGCAAGAGGCACCTCACCCTCTCTTCTCTCCCCTCTCACCACTCCCTTCTCTTATGGCGACTCATTTCCAGGGCGATCCTTGAAGTGAAAGCTAGAACTTCATGTAGGACAACATGACTGCCGCTGTAAAACGACTTACTAGAGCATCTGTCTGCCTACTTTCTCTGGTCCTTGAACAAAGAGCCAAATGTTGGACGATACAGCGGCTACAGTCTAAGCAGTTCAATTGAGGAAAGGACTTAGAGGTATTAATGTCTCCGGTGCTGAACCAGGTCGACAGCCGAATGTTAGACGACACGGCAGCTACAATACCTATGAACAGTTTGACAAAGAACATTTGAATTGATCTTCAGGTCCGATGTTCCTACCTATGTCTCGAGCAACATTCTGACATGGCGGAATGCACTGCCACGACAAATAACACATGCGCAACGACGGCTACGCATGAGGACTTCAAGGAACACTGTGATGCTTCTGCCGCCTAATTCACCTTCAAGCGAGCTCCACCGGCACGTGAAAAATACAAGGACGGGGGGAAGGTGTAGGCGAAAAGGTGACTGCCTCGTACGAGAGAGAGAGTATCCGATCATCGACGGCTTTCGCCGCGAACCTGATGATGGCAGGCCCTGCGATATTGAAGCCTACGCAGTCGTGTGATGGGCAGCAGTGGACTTGCTGGTTTGTGTCATACAGGCAAGGGCTCTGCGGTAACGCTTTCGTTGTCTAGACCTTCTGCAACTGAACAATGCTGAAGGACGATTACTCTCTGTACCAGGGAATTGCTGGTCGGAGATCAAGCAAGGTGGCAAGGTGGATGGTCGCGTTGATGACAAGCTTCCCTTACCTCTTGCGCAGCGGCTGACGAGCCCCGGGGCTGAGACTGGGGGCTACCTTAGCAGTATCAGCAGCGGCCAGCTGCATCATCCCATCCCTCGACGTCGGCGCTCGTTTCATCGCGAGGTGATTATTATCGATAGTGTGTTGTTGATCATGATGATGTCGATGATTGTTACTGCTACTCCTTCTTCACCACGAGTCTGTTGTTGAGGGAGCATCGCGTTATCATTGATTGCCGACCGGTACCCCACGCCTCTCTCGGAAATGTTGCGTGCCGAAGTCCCGATATGCAAGAGACCTGGGCACGTGATGGGCAGACTTCGAGCAGCGCATCCAGTAGTACCTCTAGCAGCAGTAGTGGTGGTAGTGACGCCGGAGGAGATCAGCTGCTGGACCTCTCCGCTTTGCAGCATTCAACGACGACCGAAGAAGCTCTCTCGCAACTCTACCACAGCGGCTCAGCAGCACGATGGCGACGCAAGGAGGCGCAGGAGGAGTATTTTGGCTATAAGACACGCTTGGCGGCCGTGAGAGAGCGCAGTATGGAGGAAGTGCACGGTGTGGACGTCAGTTGGCTACATCAGCCCAATCGAGGTGCGCTTCTACAACTCATGATGTCAGGGTCGAGCATCGCAGGCGCGAGCGGTGCTTCAATGGATATTGATGGCCATGGGCATGGAACGAGTTGTTTGGTTCATTAGCTAAATTGTCCATGTGGTGATAGATCCGCGCAAGTCGGAGCAGGCGCCACCAATCCGCCGATCGAGCTCGCAGAAGCAGCCCGGGCAGCAATCACAACCGCAACCGGACTCGATACCGCAGACGAACGGCAAGAGCAAGAGTGACGCGAGGAGATCTCCCAACCCGGCGCATGTCACCCCGCCACAAGTGGCCAAGCCTGAACGCGACACCACCGCCGCTCTCCCATCCTCTCCGACCCCCACGCCCCCCTCCGCTTCATCAACGTCCAACAATGGCACGCCAAAGGCAAAGGAGAAGCGCCCAAGTATCCTATCGCGGAGCAGCTCCACCGGTAGGAAAGAAGGCGAAGGCCGGCGCAGCTCCTGGCTGAACAACCTCAGCTCAAAGTTCTCCTCCTCTTCCTCCACCGCGCAGCAAGTCACTCCGGAGCGGTCTGGGCCTGCGCAGACTCCAAGTCCGACTACAACAGCGTCATCCAAAGGGCAGGCGCAGCCGAATGTTGCTTCTCCGCCCAATGCCCCCTCCGCCAATACCAATGGCGCAGTAGCTCCTGCTGTCGCGTTGCCGACCCACGCGGAAGAAGCCGAGGAGCACGCTGAGCCTTATATCCCCAGTAAACCGAAAGAGTCCTCCTTCTTTTCTAACTTGACCCGCCGCCTCTCGTCAGCGAGTCAGAATAGCGTTTCATCGTCAAAGGTACAGGGCACTGGTGGCTTGTGCCGGCGACGCGTGCTGAACGTCGATCCTAATCGGGAGCGATGTCTGGTCCCCGAGCTGGATACGAACAAGCTGCGCAAGGTGAGCTTCTGCGTGGATGTGGAGATCGCGAGCGGACCTCGGTACCTGGACGAAGAGGAGGAGGGTGGGGATCAGCAGAAGCAGAACAAGCGGAAAGATGCCAAGATGAAGGAGCGTGCAGAGGGCGATGCGCTGAAGAAGCCTCAGGCTGTGGCGGAGGAGAAGGAGGCAGAGGGTGAGGTCAAGTTGGACGTCAAGGGTAGCAAAGCGGTCAATATTTCCCCGGCGAAAGAGGCTCAAGTGAAGGAGAATCTAGACCCTTCCGCGCAGGGTGAAGACGCAGATGCCGGGGCAAGCCCGCCGACAGGAAGTCCTTCCGGTGAGGGCGAGGGAGGATTGACGAGGAAGAAAGAGAAGAAGAAGAAATCCGAGGAGGAGCGGAAGGAGCGGAAGGAGAAGCGAAGGCGTAAGGCAGAGGAGAGCGGGAGTGTTCCGGTGGAGTTGCAGCTTGATCCAGAGCAGGCAAGCGTTGGGCCAAGCGATAACCTCGTCAACCTCGACACGCAGCAACAGCTGACTGGAGGAGCGGCGAGCCTGAATAGCGCGCCGCCTTCTGGCAGCTCGTTCAACGACAAGGACGGGAGACCAGGACCGAATCAGTCTACGAAGCAAGACCGTCCAACTACCGATCCCGTCAGGATCTACCGACGCTGCTGCCAGCTTCGCGAAACTCCCATCTTGAAACGCATTACCGAACAGCTCATGAGTCCGACGTGTTGCGTGCCTTCCCAGCCCGGCGTGGTCAACTGTCTAGACTTGACGACAAGCCGGCTGCAACTAGCCGATGTCATCACGTTAGGCGACTGGCTTGCTGTAGTTCCTGTCAAGAATCTTAGACTGGAAGACGCAGATCTAAACGATGAAGGTGTCCGGTGCATCCTTGCGGGACTGCTTGCGGCGAAACGGCCAGAGCCAACGAGAAGGAAAGATATTAGGCCCCGGCATCGTGACCCCGGCGCAAGGCGCGCGCAGCAACAGAGGAGCCACGAAGAGCGCAGCGGCGTGATTGAGCGACTGACTCTCAAGCACAACCCGCGCATCTCTCGCGTGGGCTGGAAGCACATCTGCCTCTTTATCTACCTATGCCGGAGTCTGAAAGCTATCGATCTGAGTCTAAACCAATTTCCTGATACCCTGCCTGCGGCCGCGCAGTTGACCGAGACGAAGCCGAAGCAGAATGTGCCTGTCGGCGCCGGCAAGGACGTTGAAGCGGCGGAGATATTGCTCAAATGTCTAAGTGAGAGGTTAGGCGGTGGGAAATTGGAGGAGTTGATCTTGAGTGAATGCGGCTTGAGCGAGCAACACGTCAGGAAGGTGGTCGATGGTGCGGTCATGTGTGGCATTTCGCGCCTGGGACTGGCAGGAAACTCGCTCGGAGAGGAAGCGTTGATGCATGTCATTCGATATCTGAAGTCTGGCGTCTGCCAAGGCTTGGATTTGGGCGGCAACAATCTACATGGCAAACTCGGACCCATCGCAGAGGCTATGCAGGAGAAGCACAACGTGCCGTGCTGGGGCTTGAGTCTCGCTGGCTGCAATCTGCGCGGCGACGACCTACAACTGCTCTTTCCGGCCCTGGTCCGCCTACCGGATTTCCGCTTCATCGACCTCAGCCACAACCGCGACCTTTGCACTGCTAGCGATGCCACCATTTCGCTTTTCCGCCGGTACATGTCGCAGCTCGCCAGCCTCAAACGTATTCATCTTGCAAATGTCGGCATGAGCCCTAAACAAGCTATCGCGCTCGCCGACTGCCTTCCCGACGGTCCGCTCCTCGCTCACCTCAATCTGTTAGAGAACCCTCAGCTCACAGCTCTCGCGCACGCCGAGGACGAGCCTTCGCAGGAGGAGGCCTGTGCGCTGTACGCCAGCCTGATGGCTGCCGTCCGCGTCAGCAGCACTCTCATCTGCATCGATATCGATGTTCCCAGCGCAAGCAACAGCGAGGTCGTCAAGGCGCTGGCTAAACAGGTCGTTGCGTACAGTCTCCGCAATATGGAGCACTTTGCTATACTCGAGGCCACAGGCAAGGACAGGAATGCGGCTGCTGATAAGATTCTCCCAGCTGCGACGGCACGGTTGACAGAACCCCATGGTGGCGAGAAGCGAGTCAAGGAGATTACGGTGCCGGACGTCCTGATGCATTTGGTTGGGCACGTGGACGGAAGCAGTGCTGAGGATCCGAATCACGATCATCCGTCGCCTGATGACGATTATATCGTCGGTGGCACAGGAGTCGTCAAGGCCCTGCAGTATGTGCTAGGCGAGAAGGCGAATGATCTGCGGCGGACAAGCGTCTCTGGTACCCCTGCTTCAAGTAATACTAACACTCCCCCACCGACGAAGCCCAGCACGCCGAGAGAGTCGCAGCGGCCCGGGAGTTCAGCCGGACTGCCACCTACGGAGGAGCAGAGAGGCAAGGCTAAGAAGATGAGCAAGAACCTCCTCGACAGCGCACGCAAGATCCGACACCGCCTGCAGCCCGCGCTAGCGAGAGAGGCAGCGGGCGCGGACGAGCTGGCCTACCGCCGTGCTCTCTTCCTGGACCAGACGCTGCAGTCCATGATCCAGCGCTTTGAAGAGGAGTACCCCGAAACGCGACTCCCCGGCACAGGATCGGCGGCAGATGGATCCATGCCCCCAACGCCAGGCATCTCGAGCAGCTCAACCACATTCACAGGTCTTCCGCGGTCCCGTCAGGATTTGCAACTCGACGCCTCTGTGTCGTCAGCGGCGGAGCTGGACATGAGAGGACAGGCTAGCGACGAGGAGGAGGGCGAGGGTCCTAAGGCCGAGGAATTACGCTCTGGCGGTGCTGGCGCGCTGAAACGCCACGGCAGCGAAGTTTCCCTCGCTTCCCGCGCTCAGACGCTCGAGGAAGGCAGGTTACATCGGATGAGCCAGCATCTGCGTCGCGAGGTCGTCGATAGCCCGACGACTCGCTCGCCGCCCCCTAGCCGCGGCGGCCCGATCGCCGCCAGCGCTTCCGGTGGCGGTAGCAGTAGCTTCCATGACCTGACTAACCCCACTGGTCTCTCCTCCACTACGAAGCCTACCACAACGAGCTCCTCCTCTACCGCCCCAGTACCTGCTCCGCTGACGGACGCCTCGCCTTCCTCGCAAGACCAAGATCCGGAACAAGCCCGCATCCTCGCCTTCGGCGCTCACCTCGAAGCCCTCTCGGGCGTCGAGCTCAAGGAGCTAATCGAAACCGAAGGCTGGGAAGCCGTGCTGGCCAAAGTCGGCGGGAACTATGACGATCTCAGACGCCTGCAGGAAAGGGATCCGCAGGGCTGGGAGCTGTTCTTGGAGAGTCAGATGAAGGCGCGGGCGAACGTTGCGTTGGATTCTGGGGTGGCTTTGGAGGGGTAAGGGTCGTAAGATCGGGTGGTGAAGCATGGCAAGGGGGAAGGAGACTGAAAGAGGAATGTGACGAACCTCTTTTCTCGCTTTGTTCTCTTTCTTCTTCTTTCCTCTGTGTATGAGAGGCAGGGAGTGGAAGAGAAGTAGCGTGTCGAGACTGTTCGGTTGGCTTTTCTATGTACGTATTAGGGAGCGCTATGATATATCTACATGACAATTCGGGCGCAGAGGATGGGAGGGAAGGGAAGAAGAATATAATCAAGTTTTAGTCTCGTGTACATCATTACCTAGGTAGGTATTTACCAGATTGCTCGCCCAAAGGTCATCTATCGCGCGCACGATCACCGTTGAATCATACGTCTTCGCGTCGAACGTGGCAAATCATTAGAAACCGGACGAGCTGCCGGGTGGATGTCAGTGAAGTTCAGCTAATAATACCTAACCCTCGAGGTTGATTAGTGGGGATCCCGCGCACGTTCCTGTTTCATACGGTTTCATACGGTTTCATAAGGTAAGGCGACCTGACTGGACCCTGAAGCACACGTACACCTCAGCTCCCGTCACGTCTGAGACGAGTTGCCTTGTTGCAGCCTCGTCGAAGTCGCAGCACGCCTTCAGCTGCTTCGAGCCAGGGGGCATGTGCTGAGTCCGCGACACTTAATACCTAGGTAGGCTTGATCCTGTACATTTGGGACTGCCAGACGTCGTGTTGTTCATTTGGGACTGTGACTGCTGAATGTCGTGTTCATCGATGAGGCTCTCGGTCTCGGGTATTCATCCGCTCTCGCTGGACTAGCTCGAGCTACGCAATCAAACCGTTCCAGCCCAGCAGCGCGGGGCAGGAACAACCGGAGAGGAAGTGCGAGGAGAACCTCCACTGCCTTCTTGTGCTATCATCATTAGCCGGATGGGGGCTTGTTGGACCGTCTCGACTGGTCCAGTTGATTAATCGCCTCACTGTCTCGCCTATCGAGTGTGGGTTCCACTCGTCATCATCATCATCCTCCTCTGCTCGCTGCTGTTGGACCGAGCCGCTGTCAGGCACGATCGGCGGAGAAGTCAAGCTGACTGGCGGGGGCGTTGCAAGACGGACCGCAGCTCAAGCATTGGCACCGCCTGCCGAAGGAGGTAGCTACCTACTTACTTTACCTACAGCCTGCTCAAAGCACCGCAGCAGCACACGGCCGGGCTGAAGCGGCGGTGGTGCCGCGCAAAGGCAAACAAAACGCCGCATCTCCTACCGTGAAACCTACTGGTCGGCAACCTTACCGACGCACCTACTACAGGTCCCTTGAAGTCGCCCGCCCGCCGTCCGCCGCCCGCGCCCCCCGCTACCCATCATGCCTCGTCCGCACATCCCACACCACCTCTCCCTGCAGCGTGTCAAATCCACCTCCTCCCACCACGCCACCGCCTCCTCCTCCTCCACCACCACCAGCTCGGCCTCGAATACACCGCCCGCTGGCAACAGTCGCCAGACGAGTCCTACGCGATCGGGTCCGCGGGGCGAGGCTATGCACGTCCCTGGTACCAAGGCCTTGAGCAGTAATGGCGGTAGTAAAGACGGTGTGGCGGGGATGTCACCCGGTGATACCAGGGGCGACCATAAGGGATTGGGCTTGCTGTTGCGAGTCAATGTGCTGAAAGGACGGAATCTCGCCGCCAAGGATAAGCGAGGGACGTCGGATCCGTATCTGGTTATTGCTCTGGGTGATAGAAAGGAGGCAACTTCTGTTGTCAGTCGGACGTTGAATCCAGAATGGAACCAGGTATTTGAGTTTCCGGTTACGGATACGGAGAGTGCGCTGTTGGAGGCGACGTGTTGGGATAAGGACAGATTCAAGAAGGATTACATGGGCGAATTTGATGTGCTGCTGGAAGACCTCTTCGCGAATGGCTCCACCGCTCCTGAGCCTGTGTGGACTAAGCTGGAAGGTCGACGGAGCGGCAGGCGGAAGCAGAGGAAGGATGAGGATATCTCGGGAGAGGTGCTGCTGAAGTTCACTCTGCTTGATCCGGTAAATACGGCCGCGACTCCGCAGCAGGTCTTGCAGAAGTTCTACGGTGTGCTGTCGGCTCAAGACGACGACGAGGAGGAGGAGGAGGAGGAGGAAGATGAGCTTCTCTCTAGACTTCAAAGCCGGGATCTCGACGATGTCAGCGAAGAGGAAGACGAAGAACGAGAGCCTTCGGATGAAACTGCTGACGAAGGCGCACGCACGCCTAATGGCACGCCGACGGACGACAAGAAGAAGCGGCGTCGCAGGGAGAAGCTCAAACGTCTGAAACGTAAGAGTAAGCTGAAGACGTATGAGTTCTCCGGTATGAGCGATGTATCAGGCGTCCTCTTCCTGGAGATCCACCGCATTACCGACCTGCCGCCTGAACGGAACATGACACGCACCAGCTTCGATATGGATCCCTTTGTCGTCACCTCGTTGGGCAAGAAGACATATCGAACGAAGGTGGTGAGACATGAGTTGAATCCGGTATATGACGAGAAGCTGGTGTTTCAGGTGCAAAAGCATGAGCTCAACTACTCGCTTTCGTTTGCCGTAGTGGATCGGGACAAATTCTCTGGAAACGATTTCGTGGGCACAGGTCTGTTTCCTGTACAGAAAGTCAGATCGCTGGCGCCGGTCGCAGACGAGGAAACAGGACTGTATCGATTGCCAGACCCAGATGCGGTGACAGATGCTGATACGCGGCGGCGAAAGTGGAGAGTGCCAATGAGCAGGTCGACTAGCCAGAACAATGTGAGCCGGAGCAGGAACAGCAGCTCGAAGGACCTGAGCCGGCTGTCGAGGACAACGTCGAACGCGAGTTTGAATAACTCGTCCAGTTCCTACGGCTCTAGTTCAGGGATGGGAACACCTGGCAAATTGCACCGGCAGGGCAGCGATCCGGGGCTGCTGACTGATGGCCAGCGTCCGGCGGTTACGTCGTACCCTTCCACTGCGAGTTACAATACGTCAACGTTTTCTAGGAGCACCGGAGATGTACAGGCCACGCCACCTAAACATCAGGAGCAAGAAGATGGCTCTGACGAGTCCGGGCTGTACTATTACGAACTGCCGTTGGAACTCAAAAATAAGTCCAGATGGGAAGACAAGCACAACCCCACCCTCTACATCCGCGCCAAATACCTCCCCTACCAAGCTCTCCGGCAACAATTCTGGCGCGTCATGCTCCGCCAATACGACGCCGACGAATCCGGCAAGATCGACAAGGTCGAGCTCGTGACGATGCTCGACACGCTCGGCTCTACCCTACACAATACCACCATCAACAGCTTCTTCCGCCGCTTCCAGGACGTCAACGGCGGCGAGGAATTCCTCACTATGGACCAAGCAGTCATCTGTCTCGAAGAGCAACTCCAGCGTACCCAAGAGACTCAAAGCCAAATGCACCGCCCGCACTGGCGCAGGAAACGCGACCCTACAACGTCGACCGCTAACGTCAGACTGCAGCGGCAGAACTCCAACTCGAGTCCTGACGACAGCCCGCTGACAGGTGGTACGCCATA
Source organism: Salinomyces thailandicus (assembly GCA_005059885.1). Classification (NCBI taxonomy): domain Eukaryota; kingdom Fungi; phylum Ascomycota; class Dothideomycetes; order Mycosphaerellales; family Teratosphaeriaceae; genus Salinomyces; species Salinomyces thailandicus. The sequence goes on along the minus strand of NAJL01000071.1, from coordinate 87,258 downwards.
CCTCACATCCAATGTCTCAACCTCTTCTTCCGCGATCCCCACCCTCTCCGTTTCGGACCTCTCTGCGGCCGGCGAGCGCGGCGAACGCCTCCCCTCCGACGACCTCGCCGGCAGCGATGCCGGGCCCAAAGCCTCCAATGAAGACCTCAACCTTACAGACACCGAAGCCGCTGATGACTCTTCTGACGGCAAGGATGTCGAGCATGTGGTTGAGATTCACGAGTGTCCGATTTGCCACCTGCCGCGCCTGAGTCGGGGGAGAAGGACGACTGATGCGGATATTATTACGCATGTGGCGACGTGTGCGAGTTCGGATTGGCGGGCGGTGAATAATCTGGTGATGGCGGGGTTTGTGACTAGTAGTCAGGCGCAAAGGAAGTGGTATAGTAAAGTGATTACCAAGGTGAGTCGAGTTGGTCTCTTCGACCAAGACGGAGGGGGTTGAAATACCGTCTTGAGAACGTTTGACGATCGTCATGGCTGTCTTCAACAGATTGATGCGGGCTTCTTGTGGTACAGGCAGAGGCTGACATGTATTGCAGGTCTCCTATGGCGGCTACCGCCTCGGGGCCAACAGTGCCAATATCCTCGTCCAGGACCGTATGACCGGCATTATTAACGAAGAGCGCATGAGTGTTTACGTCCGTCTGGGCATTCGCCTGCTCTATAAGGGGCTGAAGAGCAAAGACATGGAAAGGAAGAAAGGTAAGCACACCCCATCGCTACGTCCTTCCAGTCTACTGACCTACATCCCCCTCCAGCCCGCAAACTTCTCCGCTCCCTCTCCTTCAAACAAGGCCGCAAATACGACGACCCAGCCTCAGCCTCCCAAATTCCCGGCTTCATCAACTTCCACCAACTCGACATGTCCGAAGTCCTCCGCCCCACCGAATACTTCAAAACCTTCAACCAGTTCTTCTACCGCCAACTCAAACCCAGCGCCCGCCCTTGCAGCGCCCCAGACAACCCCAACATCATCGTCTCCCCGGCCGACTGCCGCTCCGTCGTCTTCAACCGCATGGAAGACGCCCAGCGCATCTGGGTCAAGGGCCGCGAATTCAGCATGGAGCGTCTTCTCGGTACCGCCTACCCAGACGATGCTAAACGCTTCCGCAATGGTGCTCTCGGTATCATGCGCCTCGCGCCACAGGACTACCATCGCTTTCACATCCCAGTCGACGGCGTCATGGGCGAACCGAAGCTGCTGGATGGTGAGTACTACACTGTCAACCCCATGGCGATCCGCTCGGCGCTGGATGTCTATGGTGAGAATATCCGGGTCGTCGTGCCAATTGATTCCGAGTGTCACGGCAGGGTTATGGTGGTTTGTGTGGGTGCTATGATGGTTGGATCGACGGTCATCACGCGCAAGAAGGGTGAGCGTGTGCGGAGGGCGGAGGAGCTGGGGTATTTCAAGTTTGGCGGTTCGACGATTTTGCTGCTTTTCGAGCCCGGGGTTATGAAGTATGATGATGATTTGGTGGATAATAGTGCTGGCGCTTTGGAGACCTTGGTAAGTCCGCCCCCTACTCACTCTTCTGAACCCTGTGACTGGCCCGGATCAGCCAGCGTCGGCTTTACTGCCCCGTCTCGCCCCGCCCCCTCGTACTTCGCTGACGGTGTGCCATAGATCCGCGTCGGCATGTCCATCGGTCATTCGCCCTCCCAGGCCCCGCATACGCCGGACATGAAGAAGGCCAACCCCACGGCGGCGGAGAAGCAGGAGGCAAAGCGCAAGATCGAAGGCAGTCTTGCGCCTTCGGCGGGTATGGATAAGGGGGCTAAGAATATGTGAGGGGAAGGCATCATATTGGCTATGCTGAGGAAGATTCAACAGCGAAAGGGTGTCTGTCTTGGTGATCATGACGTTATGAGCGTGGCATTAGCGTCCCTTTGCGTACGGGCACATACTCTACACACGACCGACGAGGAAAGCGGGGCAGGGTGGTGTGAGCGGGAAGCAGTGCTTGTCCTTCTTCTTTCCTTTGCTCGATCTCTTTTTGGCTCTATTCAAGGCGCAGGCATGTCTAGGGCGTTCCGAGGAAAAGCGAGGAGATCCCGTGAGGAGATCCAGCGAGGGTTCTGTTTGGAATTTGACCTCCTCACCCGCTCGCTTTGCGTGGAGTGGGTGTGGATAGTTTTGGATGGTCCCGGCACAGAAAAGGGGGCCGGCTGACTTGCAATTCAACCTGCAGATATACTTTTTTTGGTTTGCACGAGGTACGCGGGTTTGGTATAAGGAGCAAGCAGTGTAGGGGGAAGGGGACGAGGCGAGAGATCTACACCTCCGGTCCTGTTGGGGACTTGAAGGGAATTTGGAGGCTGGAAATGTCCAGAGCGCCCCCCGTTTTTGGCTGGGTGAAGCAATGCGGGTCTGTGGTTGGTCTTCATCACGTTGTGACCTTCAAGGCCGCGCGCGTTTCGTATGGTTTTCCGAGACGGGGAGTATGAATATACCTTACTTGAACAAAAGGCTTCCAGGCATGCGACCTGTTTTGGGTGGAAATACCAGAGTTTTCTTTTGTTGCCTGCAGGTGAGGACGGATGGTTCTGTGCTCTACCAGAGTCAAGTTGGGGACAATGAAGATGGTTGCGGTCCCTACATTTTGGCTCTTTGCTCGATTCCCACGTGTACTTGCTTTGCCTGCTGCCGTCGTCCTTTCGGGTAGAGTCTCTGGATGCAGTGAGTGTCCTTACCCAGCACCTTCTAAGTCATGACACGAGAACTAATTCCTCGATTGACGAAAATCCCGGGCTGAGCTTGCAGTTCGTTGAGGTCTAAGCTGTTCGGACAGTGAAAGCCATTTCGCGTATTTACAGCTTGAAACCTCGAGCCTTTGTGCGAATGTCCGACGCGCACGGGCAGCGCCGGTAGTATGCGAGTGAACAAGACGTCGACATTATTTCAGTGCATCCGGAACGCGTGATGGATTGCGGAGATGATCGCACAGAGGATCTCGAGGCATCGAGGGGTATGAGACTCCTTGCCAGTGCTGGTAGTGCTTGTGGGGAGTCTCTGATAGAGCAGATCACAATCTTACTATCTTCGTACCTACTTGATGGAAGCGGCTTGCTCAGCGGCGCTATCATCATCGAGCGCCCAAGACCATCCTCACCATCTTAGCCAGGAAGGCGCTAGAGTGTGAAAAGCAATGCGCGTCGCATCGCATCAACCAGGTATGAGGTCAATACACCGGATCCGAACCCGCGACGTCTCCTCCAGCATGCAACAAACGAAGGATCAAAAACAAACGCTCGTCCATGTCCACAATCTACGGTCAAAAGCGTAAGAGCAATATGAGAGAAAGAAGAGAGCAAAAAGAAACCGTCGCATTTCTACCGATTTTCATGAAGGAGGGGGGTTATGTTTCCATGCTATTGCCGACGGACAAGGCAACTAAACCACTACACCAATTCTCGCTTTGGAGAGGTGATCTTGGGCCGTTTTGCTTATTGAAGATTGAAGGGGCAGGTTTTGTATTTGAAGCATGATTTCTGAGCCGAGGTGTTGCCGGACTTTGGAGACTACTCGATCTATGAGATGGCGTTCGTCGTATGATCTGTTCCTTAGCTGCTTCAGCTAGGTGGCGCGCTTCATTCGGACTTGAGCCGGTATTTCAGCCCTGGAGGATGCTTGTGTTGTGCATCATGCAGTCAGAGACGTTCGATCCAAATTCTTTTGGCATTCCTCATGGCCCTTCCTGGCACTGCACCTTCAGCGCTCCGGCAGCCTGCTGTTGCCAACTCAGTCGTTCGGACGTTGACATCGCACCTGATATGCGCGAGCAATGGAGGTTGCGGCACTCTTTCGTGACTCGGTTGTGTCTTCCCTTCCGTGTGTTCACGATGCAGGCGGCAGGAGCGATCACTATCGCCTGAGCCTCTCCAGCATGTGAAGGCTCCCCCTACCCCCATCGCTCATTATCGGAGGACGAGGGATCGACTTGGGCTCATCGAGGGACGACTCTCGGTACACAACGTGAAGCTTGCTACGCGCATCAGAATGGACTACTCGCAGCTTGAGAGCTTCAGGTACCTGCATACGAGCATCGTGCGAGCGGTACGATGATTGGATCCAGAGGGCTGCAAGAGTGGGTACTCATGCACTGCACTCCAGTGATAGAAAGACGGTGTGCATTACCTATCGCTTGACAACCAGCAGATAGAGCTCCGACCATGCTGCGCCAGAACACCATGCTGACAACATTTGACTAAAAGCGAGTCTCGTCCCGCCGGCCACATCCGGTCTTAGCCAGGTCCGATACGGGGCATGTCGTGGTGCTCGCTGAGGTTCGACAGGTATTTGTTCAGCTCCTCGACACGCTCTTTGTGAGTCTTGATCCCCTCACGTGTCAAACGCTCCTCCAACTGTGATTTTGGTCAGCCTCAGTCCCGACTGCTTCGTGGACAGGACAAAGTTCTGAGCACGGGGTGTATGCACTTACCCTCTTCCTCCGCCTCTCCTCCTGACGTTTCTGTGCCTCAGTCTTCCCATACTCCTTCACTTCCGTCTCTCTTATTTCCCGGGCAGTCCCGTTCTCACCGTCTAGCCTCTCTTCGTCAGCGAGCGCAACCTGCAGCGCTGTCTGTTCCGAGCTCTTCTCGGTGCTTTCACCGTCCACTGCCTTGGCTTTCTTGCTCTTCTTGTGCTTCTTGACGCCGGCGTCTTTGGCGCCTTTCAGTTTCAAACCGCCACCGACAGCATTGCTGTAGTCTGACGACGGCATCTCGGCATGTGTGAGTACTAGAAGGGCATTTGGGTAGACATGGCTTGGAAAACGCATGGTACCTGGGGAGTTGATATCGCGGAAGATTCTTCCCCATTTGGTTTAGTGTCAAGATAGGGCACGTGTCATGCAGCTTTTCTCCGACGGGCGGGGGATTATTCGAGGCTGAGTCTGTTCACACGTGATACGATACTCGTGTGAGCACTCGAGCTAGTGCAGGTGTCACATGTTTTGTCATGAACTATATCCGTCCACCTCTTTGAACATACGCATCTTACACCTTTTTGGGTATTTACTGGTACAGGTCGGATTATATAGTGAGTAACTCGGCGTTCAATCTGTACGGCAAAGTGTTGCCAACCCAATCCACCGTGGATAGCCCGGCGACCATCAACGTCGATCACATCCAAGGCCGCAGACGTCGATCCCAGGCAGCAGGACTACATACACGCGCCTTGGGGGAGCGAGCGTGAGCGCGAGCTGTTCTCAAGCGGGCAGTAGCGGCCTGACTAGCCATGGCCACTGCGACACAGCCCTCCACCTCTTTCACCTCCGCCAAACCTCCCTCCGCCGCTCCACCTAGGATCGACTTGGACGCCGACGCTACGCACTTTGATCTCCGCTACGATCCGCGAAGCTTCGAGACCCAGGTAAGCCGAGCACCGACGGCAGAAGGCGAGAATTTACGGGCGCTGGATCGTCCGACGCTGGGTGCTGTTGACGTTGAGGCATCGACGGCTGGGAGGAGAGAGACTGGCGGGCTGGGGACGACGACGGCGCTTGCGGGTTTAGCGGGGACCGAGCGGGAGGAAGATGAAAGTTGGCGGCAGCATCGATTCGTCGAGGGAATCGCGGATAGTGGGAAAGCGGCGCAGGGATCTGGGAGTACAACGGGGGAAGGAGCGTCGTCATACCGACGTGGGAGTCCAGACTTAAGGGATAATCTGGGGGAGAGTTCGTCTTTGCAGACTCATACTGTGAATCCTGCCACTATTCCGGTCCGGACGAGCTCGAGCAAAGCGGTACCGACGACAAATGGTGAGCGGGAGAAACGACGGCATAGTCAACAGAGCACTGGGACTAGCGTGACGAGTCCGAAGAGAAGTCCGACGAAGCAGAGAAGTCTTGGGAGCGTGCCAGAGGAGAGTCGACGAGGCAGCGGGCAGGCGGTGCAGCAGAAGATGCGAGGGGAGGAGGTAGGACGGAGCTTGCCAAGGTATCCGCCGCAGCTGATGAACGGGTCTGCCCCTGGCAGTATCAGCAGCGGTGAGGGCCGGGAGGCAGGATCTACAGCATCCACCTACCAACCCACAGGTCTCCCTCCCTCAGCCGCAACGTACAACGACGACACTCTAGGCGACGGCGACCAAGATCCGCAACAGCCCCCAACCGACGACCCCCTCGCCACCTCCCCAACCCACAACTGGACGACTGAGAAAGAAAACATCCTCCGCGGACCCTACAACTACCTCGAGTCCCACCCCGGCAAAGACATCCGCACTCAACTAATAACCGCCTTCAACGCCTGGCTCCGCGTTCCCCCCACGTCCCTCCAAACAATCACAACCGTAATCGGCATGCTCCACACCGCCTCCCTCCTCATCGACGACGTCGAAGACTCCTCCTCCCTCCGCCGCGGAATCCCCGTCGCCCACCACATCTTCGGCCCAGCCCAAACCATAAACAGCGCCAACTACATCTACTTCCAAGCCCTCCAGCACCTCGTCACCCTCCACAACCCCTCTGCAATCCAAATCTACACCGACGAGCTCTGCAACCTCCATCGCGGACAGGGCATGGACCTCTTCTGGCGCGACACCCTCACCTGCCCGACCGAAGCCGACTACCTCGAAATGGTCTCCAACAAGACCGGCGGCCTCTTCCGCCTCGCCATCAAACTCCTCTGCGCCGAATCACCTTCCCACCAACTCTACCTCCACCAAACCACGCCCACAGACCCCCCTCCACCAGATTACCTGCCTTTGGCAAACACCATCGGCCTACTCTTCCAAATCCTCGACGACTACCTCAACCTCGCCTCCCCAACCTACACTTCCCACAAAGGTCTCGCAGAGGACCTGACAGAGGGGAAGTTCAGTTTCCCCATTATCCACAGTATCCGGCAAGATCCCTCGAACCTCGTGCTGCTGAATGTCTTGAGGGAGAAAACTAAAGACGAGGAGGTCAAGAGGTTCGCTGTAGGGTATATGGAGGGCACGGGGAGTCTGGCTTATACGCGCCGGGTGCTGAGGGGTTTGGAGAGGCGGGCGGGAGAGGCTGTCGGGGTTTTGGAGGCTGTGGTTGGGGCTGAAGGCGGTGTGGGGGTCAGGGGGATACTGGAGGGTTTGAGAGTTGCGAGAGGAAAGGGTGGGGGAGGGGGAAAGGAGTGAGGGGGTTGTTGGGGATGTTGTTTAGGTGGTACTTTTGGTCTGGTTTTTTTTGGGTGGCTTCCGGAAAGGGAAAGATTTGCCAGGAGAGAGGCGGGGAGGGACAGCGGGGCAGGAGAGGAAGCGGCTCGGTAGACGACTTGCGGGAATTAACAGGACGCGAAACGCTAGGAGGTACCATGCCGGACCTCTCTATTGGGCCCTCCCCCCCTTAACAGCCTTAACAGACGCCTTGTACGGGAGGGAGGGAGGGAGGTCAGAAGAAGGAGAAATAGGGAAAAGAGCACGACAGAATCATCTGATTCAAACATCATGACCTTTAATGAGCTGAAACCCGCGCAAAGACACTCCCATGTGCATTTGCGAAGCCAAATTTCTTTGCCCGGTCCCCGCCTCTTAAACGCCCGGGATTAGGAAATACGCGAAACGCCTTCTCCTCTCTATCGTAGCAGGCCCAGCAGCTTATTTCCCTCTTTCATACAGAATGGCGAAGCGAGTCAGTCATCCAGCCAGTCAAACCCAGACTGAACATAGCGCAAAGCATCTCTTAGCAGCTAGGACGAGCCCTCATCAGCCCTCACCAGCGCCCTCTTTCCCTCCCCCTCTCCCTCCCAAGTCCTCCCTCTAAACCACAACCCCCTTCCCCAACTTCCCCACCAAACCCACCAACTCTCCAAACCCCTCCTCCCATTCCCCCTCCTCCTTGACCCCCTTCCCCACCCCTCTCATAACCATCACCACACTCGTCGGCCTCTTAGTCGCCCCCGCCGCGCCCAGCTCCGCCCGCGAACTCACATACACATACGGGATCCCATGGTCCTCGCACAGCACGGGTAAATGCGAAATCACATCCATTGGCGAGATATCAGCGGCGAGGATTACGAGGCCCGGGGGGTTCGTGAGGGCAGCGGCCGCAGGGTCCGAAAGAGGGGATTTGCGGACGGATTTTAGGACTTCTTTGACGCCGCGTTTGAGAGCTTTGTTCTTGGCCGCTGGACAAGAAATCATCAAAATCAGCCTCGGTTTCGCGTACGACGCAAAAGAAAAGTGCTAGATTTCCCGCCGCTGCTGGGATTTTTTTGGTAGGAGGAGGAGGAGGAGAGGTATGCGCTTCTGAGCCACTGCGGCGCGGGCTCAGGGTCTCCTCAATCCCGGGTCTCTCTAGTAGGCAACCAGCGCCGGAGGGAAAGGATTGAACAGATAGATCAGAGAATCAGACAGGCAAAGACATACCTTTCTTCACCCCCTTCAACACCTTCCGCTGCCCCTTCTCATCGCAAAGGGGATTCGCAAACGGCACGAGCGCGCTCAACGGCACCTGAACAAGCACCTTGTCGCCTCCGTCCGCAGCCTCGCCTTTGCCCGTGACGAGCGCCGAAGGCGCCTCCAGCGTGACTTTGCCGGTCTCTTCGTCATCATCGGCGGTGGCGAGGGACTTGCGCTTCTTCTCCTTCTTCTCTTTCTTCGCGGGTGTGGCAGCGTCGGCGTCGAGTTCGGAGGATTTGCGCTTTTTGTCCTTCTTGTCCTTTTTCTCTTTCTTTTCTTTCTTGGGCTGAATGTCGGGGGAGGCGGCCATGGCTGGTTGTCGCTGTGTTATTGGGGTGTGGATAAGGGTATGGGGAGGTTGTCTAATGGTTGGATGTGGTCGTGGTTCAGGATGGGGTGAGTCAAGTCGTCGTTGGAGGAGATGGGATGAGAGCATGGGACTGGAACTTTTTGCGCGCGTCGGGAGCTTGGACATTCAGGTGTCTGGAGATGCCAAGGCGGGAGAGTACGGGAATGGCCGCATGCTGCAGCTTCCCACCTTAAGGTATCCGTCTTATCAAGCTGAATAGTTCGATCAATGAATATTCACTCAAGTACGGGCGAAACTCTCCAGCATCGATCATCACAAGCATCAAATTTCCATTGACGCGCGACGTTAGTAAGATCGAGAGTGGATCAAACAAATGCATGCACACCCATCAACGACCATGGAACTGAACAAGACACGAGCCAACCCACGATTGAAAGCGATGGGAATGATGCCAGAAATAGCGATCGATAGACCCAGCTACCTGCCCACAACCCCAGCGAGACAGCTTAAGCCAAGAGGACCTCGTGCCCCTCTTTCTCCCACTTCCCTCTCCAACCCTCTCTCTAGAGTAAAAAGACACAAGAATCGATCAAAGGGGCGATCCACAAATATCCAATATGCAAGTGTACATACTCCCACGTCCCGTACACAACACACACGAGATGCCGGCGCCGCAACAACCTCCAGTCCCCACCAATCGGCCCCCAGAAAACAAACGACCGCCCCCCCCCCGTCCGGCCGTGGCTCCAAGACTACAACCGAAGACATATGAGAGGCATATCATTAAGAGGAAAAAGACAAGATTTAGAGGCTCAAGCCCGTGGCTGACCCGAAAACGAGGCAAGGCTCGCCAGCTCCCATCTTCGCGAAAGGTTGTCGTGATGCAAGTCTTAGCCGCAGAGTGAACGCCCTTTCCCGAACTCCCTTCCGGTCCCGAATGTGGAAGCTTCTTGAGAGAGCTGAAACGCCTTGGAAATGATCGAAGATAATATGTGTGACGTGCTTGAACTGCGGTGGTGGCGGCAACACCCAATGCTGATAGGGGTATACAAAGCGCGAGCAGATAACCATCGAACGCCTGAGGTCCAGAGACAGCGCGCCGGCTGCTATGTGGAGAGAGAGGAGAGAGGGAATGGTACACTGTCGGGAAGAAGATGTGTGTAGCCGTTGTGTGATCGTAAGGCGGGTGGTGAATGGTATTGTATTGATACAAAAGCTGGTTGCGTGGGGTATATATTATCATCATCGGGTAGAAGAGCGATCCATGCTCGAAGTGCGACTGAGAAGACCCCGCTGCTCAGCGCCATCAGGCGGATCACGGCGACGGCGCTCGCTGGGGTTACGGCTGAAGATGCGGCGGGGCCAGGAGCGATCGCTGCGGGCTTCAGGCCTGGAGGAGCGAGCGGAGTCGAAGTGGGTCTTCGCGTTGTCCTCCTCGTGCAGAGGAATTGGGGCCTCCTTCTTGATGCGGACGAAGAGTTTGGCGAAAGCGTATTGCTCGCCTTGTGGGTTGAAGAGGGGCAGGTGGCGGTACCCTTGCTGGAGACTGCTGAGTTTGGCGGTGAAAGTGGCGAGGAGGATGTTATTGGGGTATTTGCTGCGGTCATTGGACTGGTTCCAGACGGTCCAGCGGACGAAGACGAGGCCAGGGAATTTGGTGACGAGGCTGAGGTCGAGCGCTTGGTTGAATTCTGGGTCGAAGCCGTTGCCGAGACAGACTTTGGTTCGCTTACGTAGAGGAGCCCCGATGCCTGAGAAGCCGTCTGGTTCTGATGCGTCAGTGCCTCCCGCACCGGCGGCAATGCCCTGAGCCTTGTCTTCGGCTGAGTACATCTCGAACTCGATGTAAGGGTTCATGCCCGCGTCGACGTTCTGATTACGCGGCCTTGGTAGGCGCTGGGCCGAGATGATGTCGACCGAGAACTTGATGAGCTTCCTGCCACGCTTCTCCCTCCTGCCAGGTGCTTCCGCGATGGTATCCGCGATGGGAAGATGTTTGGAGTGACGAAGTTCTTCTGGCTTCAGGACGTACCCGAGGCGGTCACTGCCAGCAGCGAACATGGCGCGATTGACCTGGTGATGGACGTCGTACGTCTGCCAGTTTAGCGCAGCCATCTGCACTCCGCGACGCCACACGTTGAGTGGGTTGAAATTGTCAGATGCATATCGTCGAGCCGATGGATAGACGCGCATGAGGTAGAGCTGGTTATGCTTCTCCAGCGCGGCCTTGCCTTCATGATTCTTAGGCGCCGTGTGTCTCGCGAATGTATCTTCTGAGAACGAGAAGATATGGTTGTGTGTCTTCGCACTCGAATCGTCCCAGCCGCGGAACGAGATACCTTGCGTGTATACTCCGAGATACGCCAGGTTTGGAATAATTTTGCTTGTTTTCCGCTTCTTCGGTCTGTCTACGACAACGGGAGCCTCATCACTGTCATCTGCAGAGCTGTTCGGCGTCATTGTCGGATCCGATGTTGTCGAACCCCGTGGCGTGGACGAAGTTGCGCCGCCCTCGGTAGGGCTTGCGGTCCCTGGGCTAGAGACGAGAGGCGATGGCATAATCGCTTGCTTCTCTGCTGACGAAGACCGATTAACGCTGGAGCCAATGCTGCGCGCTCTGCTGCGCCCGTTGGATACGTCCGAGACGGAGGGAGTCGCCTCTACCGCAGACGACTCGGCCGCCTTGACTTTGATGAGAATCTTGTGCTTCAATTCCTCTGGCGACGGTAATACAGTCGCGCTGTTCGTCATCGGCTCTGTGACCAGCATACTGTCAAAGTACTTGATCATCAGGTCGACCATCGTGGTCTGCTGTTCCGCGCTGCAATGGACTTCCAGCGACACTATCAAGGGATACGGCGACGATGTAAAGGCGTGTTTGGCGACCACAGATACGCAGTCCTCGAAGGCGACTTTGGTCGACAGCGTTCGGCCGTGGGTCACCATCGGCCGGCCGTCATCGCCATCCCAGCAGTCGATTTCGATGCATCTGCAGCCTTCGAGCAGAGCTTCGATGTAGCCATCGACGCTCGAGGTACCCTTGATCTGTCGACCAATGAGGTATGTGTTGTGAGAGCTGGAGATGAAGTACTCATTCAGCGGGCGGTCGAGCGTCATTTCTGCCTTGGTGACACTCAGTGGCGAGTTATATCCGGAAGTCAGGAAATGCTGGAATCCCTGTAGAGTAAGCATTCGTTGACCGGCGATTGGCTCCGCGTCCGATAGATTGGCCCGGCTGTGCGCTGGTCGTGCCAGCCTCTCAAAGACGCCTTCCCAGTACACCCGCTCCTTCTCGACCTCGACGTATTGATCATTCTTTAGAAAGTCCAGGAATTCTTTTAGGTCCATATCAGCATCAAGCAAGCCGTGCTTGACGTTGCGATACAGGTGCTGGATGTCTTTGCGCTCTTTGAAAGAATTGACAAAGGCTCGGTATCGAGCAAAGCTGAGCTGGCCGAAACCCTCCTTGTCACATTTGCGGAAGTGCGTTTCCACGGTGCGATAATCGCAATTGATCTCTAGATCGCGACACACTTGCCGCGCGTCTTCGAGTGAGAGGAGCTGATCCGCCTGTTCACCTTTGCGTGACATGACCTTTTGCCAAAGCATCTCCATGCTTTTCTCGCTTTTGTCGCGCGAGGATGAGAGCGCATCCATGCTGGCAACGCGCTTGCGGAAGACATCGTTCAACACGTCCGTCCACTGCTTCATGTGAAGAGGTGAAACGAGAAGGTGCATGGTCTTCCGTGTTTGACCACGCTCGCGCTCTGGCAGTGCGTACACAATCGTTAACAAGCGCGGCTCGTCCTCGACAGGTATCTGAATGTCGTCGCGCGCGTTTCTCGACTCGGCACCTTTGCGCACTTCGAGAACGTCGTCAACGAAGAATGACTTGTCGGGCTTGTTAGGATGCCAGCATATACGAGCAAGGTTTGGATCGAGCCAGAGCTTGATGGTCTTCCGTTTCTTCTTGGTCAGCTTGATGACCTCAGTCCCGACCTGGAGACTAGTCGGATTGACGGGCGCGATGCCGCCTTCAAAGACAGTAGACACATCACTTCGTCGGCTATTGATGATGCCAAATGCGTTGTCGCGACCGAAGCTCATGTTTGAGATGGCCTCATGCAGCTCCTCGGCGACAGTGTCTTCTGCTGTGGTAGAGCTGTCGAGTTCAAAGTCGGAGACGTCTCCTTGGCCTCCATTGTGCCCAATGCTATCGCTACGTCTGCGGATGAGGACCGGCCCAGCGCTTTGATCTCGCAGACGCATCGAGTGATTTGTTGACGCTCTGCGGCGGAGCTTGTTGTGCGCTCCGCGCGAGAGTCGTCGGATGATTCCAGGACTCTTGTTGACCGCTTCTGCCATGGCGCCCGGGGGCCGGACCCGCGCATGAGGAGACGGCGAGCGTTCGATCCCACGATCCGGCATACGGTCAGGGAAGTAGCGCTCCGGCATTACAGATCTTGGTATCATTAAGGGTGAAGAATAGATCGTTGTTGGTGACAACTTGCTCTCAGAAGACGCGTCCGGCGCGACTGACGCAGCCTTCAAGGCGTGTAAATGGGTCTCTCGCTTGGAAAGAGTTGTGCTAAGAGCAGATGCCGGCGTGACAGTCATTGCCAGTGGAATATTGTTGACAGAGGGTGAATGAGTACCGGCCAGACTGTGGGCTCTGGGAGTGGAAGTTGGGCTGCTAGAGTTAGATGACCCATTGCTGTGATTGCGCTCGGAGGATTGAGAAGCTTTCAGGATGGGGTTCATTGTTAGAAAGCACGGCGTGGGGTGGGAGGCTCAATTGGTGATGCGCTGCCTGCGCATCCTGTCCCGTTGGTGGCGGGTCCTGGTAAGCAGGCCAGTGCAGAGTCCAACGCTCGCAAGGTGGGGCGAAGTATGAGGAGTATAGGTAGTCGCCAGACGTCTGACTCGGCTGCGATGCGCCGGAAGGGTTCCGAGTGCGTAGCCGAAGGAGTCCGTAACACGTCCGGATACAGTGTTATGCGCCCAGCGCAGGCGAGGCCAGCCTCGATTGGTGTAGGTACGGTGCAAGCAGCTGCCGTCAGGTAGGTACGTAAATGTCCGAGAGCGCGCAAAGGAGCGCGCTGCTGCTCTATTTCCTGCACTGTCCTGCCCCAGGCAGAGACGCTGCAGACGCTGTACGCACGAGCTGCGCCGCCTTGTCGGCGTGCAGGCGAGCGATGGGGGAAGATGCGCGGCGGAATCGAAACGGATTGACGTGCGTCTCGCCTTCCTGCGCGGCTAGGCCAAGCGTGGGGTACCTTGACGATCACCCCAAGTCAAGTCAGGTCAGGTCAGATCAGGTCAGGTCAGGAAGCAGGATGCGAGACGCTGCACGGAGGACGGCGCACGTCGGCCAAGTCAGGCGCAAGTGGGAAGCGTGAAGGAGCGGCGAGAGTGAGCAGGCGCGAACCCGGTCGCGAGATGCAGGTGGATGGGGATGATGTGCTGCGGGCGGAGAGGCGGCGGCGGTGCGCAAAAGAACTAACTGCAAGACGTCCTGGTAAAGGAGTGACTGTGGTGAGGCAAGTGAAGTTGGAACGGAGGAGTAGAATTTCGACAAACAAAGTGGTGTCGTGTGCAAAGAAAGGTTGAGCGTGATGCCGCGAACTTTCAGGAGAGGGCAGGCTTTCGAGAGTCGAAATCAAAAAGCGTCGCCCGGGCGCGGGTTCAGGCGTCGGTCCCGCGCTTTTGATGTCAAGCTTTCAACGGCTGCTGCCCTGGATTGCCGGTTCATCAGTAGTTTGGGAAGGCCAAATCTGCCCGCGTCAGGATGCGCGCCGTCTTATTTGACCGTATTATGAAGGCGGCCTGGTGAAGCCACGGCGCTGCCCTTCAGCAGGCCACTACTACAGTCCTTCCCACTACACTACGCTAGCCTCGCCCATCCTTGCTCCGATGCAAGCGCTCGTGCTGCGAAATGAACATGCATCCACGCCTCGCAACGGTAATACAGCCCTCGCAACATCCTACATGACGGCCACGCTCAGCATATCCTATCACTGGAGGCGTCAGGTACGGCCAGCCTAGCGCAACGTCTGTGTGGAGTAGAATGCCCTTGTTTCAAGGGCGCAGCAGAAGCTCGACGTCACAGCCTCGCACGGATGCGGCGTCGTTATGGATGCCGATCCAATAGATGAAAGCCTGCTCGTGGATGAGCCAGGATCATCAGGATACGTTTGGTCGTGCGCGCCGGCCTACGCGGCCATCATCGACATTGCCAACATCCAGTCCGCAATGATCGCGCCGGGACATGATGCGATCCAGCGGCGTTGATGAGCTGCTGCTGTGCGTTGGCAAGGCAAACGACTCCTTCACCGGGCGTCACGAGGTACATCTGTACTTCCGCGCAAGATACAGGATACAAGAGACAGGCTAGGAGATACGGGACTTACGGGTAACTAGGCAGACCACGCCGCATGAACCGTTGTCGACGGCACTCGACAGGGCAGTGCATAAAGTCCGGTAAGGCGAGCTGCAGTAGCAGTGGGTCTTACTTTTGACAGGCGCGCCCCCAATGGCCGGAACCAATTATTTTACTGGCGCCATGGAGAATAAGGTGAAATGCTGATGCTCCAGCAACAACCAGCAGACTTCAATGCACTGGGGCTGTGCACCTCAGCCTTTGAGCATAATGATAATGCTCACCTGAGCAAGCAGATAACTTGGGGACGGACAGTCCGGTGAAGACACGATCCGGCTCGCCACCCGATGGCTGACATGAATACGATGAGGTGCTCAGGAGACAGGAGGGCTTTCAGCGGTGCACTGCGGCATCCTACCAAGTGTCCTTACCGGAGGTACCGTAAGCAGGTACCTAGTTCCTCGTAGCTTCGTCTCCGTGGCCCGCGCACACACGAGTGGGCTGGAAATGTTCTTGGAGTCTTCTGGCGGCTTATCATCATCATCATCATCACCGTCATCATCATCGCTCCGAATAACGACACTGAACGCACAGACACGATTGATGATAGGCATTGGGCAGTCAAGTCGCGATGATGCCTGTCGCGTGCATCGCGCAACTTCAAGTTCCCTCCAACAAGTCTTCTATGTCTTGCGGTCCTACTTTGTACCAACACGAGACAGGTCGAGCCGACAATCTTGCTTGGCTGCCCTGCCTAGCCTTTTGATGTGTACTCCGTCTGTGTCTATCCCGTTCTACACCTCATAGTAGGAATGGACCTCTTGGCGACTTTCGCTTCCCGTCATGGCAGATTGCGTGCCGTCATTCATCATATCGGGTAAGATAGCTACTGCGGCTTTTGTTGATAAGCGATGGGAGAAAATCTCGGTCATCTCGAGAAACAGGGCCCGTATTGCGGACCTATGTCCTCCTTCCGCTTCGCCTTGACCCCCGTCTGAGCTAGATGTCTCATAGTGGTCCAGCGTGCTTCCCTGCTTTGCTAGTAGCCGACGACGGCCACGCCACTTGATGATGAGCTAACATACTAATGAGCTACTACAACGTGACAGGGAGCGCATCCGACACACCGCGACTCCTTCGTTGCTTGGCAGCTCGGAATAATGGCAAGACCGGCCAACCCGGCGCGCTGCCTGAGCCTTAGTAGTACTGTAGTAGTACGGATTTCCAAGCCTCCAGCTCGCCAACCTTCTTACCGCTGCACACGAGACCGCCAAGGACTCGACCTCGGCGCCCGCGGCATCAGCAAGAGAATCATGCGACCGCAATAATGCCAAAGATTCACAACATCATGGATGACCCACCATCACTAAGGTACCTTCGTCCAGCGCCGCAGACCACTGAGCACCCAAGCAAGCAACGTCGAGTCTCATGCAGCTGTGAGGAAGAAGCTGGCTCACCTCATCTGATCTGACACGCTGACACGCTCGGAAGCAAGCGGTCTCAGCAGCGGTGTGCCGACTCTCACGCCATGGATCGATCCTGCAGGTATCCTACTGCCAATCACACGCGAAACATGGTCGATCCGCGCGGGGAGCAGTACCTCTAGTGATAACGCTGGTGTGCTTCCAAGTTCTGAGCAGCTTGCCGCATGATACCCGTCTCCGTGGACGCCTAATGTCTGCTGGCAAAACCATGCCTGAATGATGCATTGACTGCTTGGCGCGACGGATGGTCCGCGGCGTCCTCGACTTCACTTCCTAGGAGGTAGCGAGTTCATCGGCAGCCACCGGCAATGGAGGTGGCTCGTTGGACACCACACCATGATAATCTAGTGCAGCGCGCCTGCCTTGGAATTGGGTTGCATGCATGCGAATCAAGTCCAACTCGCAGCGTGCAGCAGATGATTGCTGTCTTCCGCCACTAGGTAAGGTACCTACTCTCGACAGAAACCATGCACCGGTCGAAACATGTAAAGCACACCTGGGCATACCGATCACGCAACGTCTGCGAAACACAGCCACGAAGGATGCCTCGCAGCGCCCAAGCTTCTTCTCGCCAACTTGCAGCCGAGAGATGCCGGGCATCCGACATGGATGCTGGAACATGCCTCCTGCACTCCGCCCTCGATCCAAATTGCTTCCCCAGGCTTCATGCATGGTGGTCATGCTGGAAAGGAGTGTGATGGAGTGTGTGAGCAAGGTAGCTGTGTTGTGCAACCACGCCGCCCTGACACTGCGATTGACCGGAACGGCCTGTAGCTACTTGCAATCGAACAATGCGCGCATTGACAACCAACAAATCCGCCGCCAGAACGTGAATCTAGCATCGCCGTGCCTACTCACATCCATAAGGAGCAAATGGTCCGCATGGTGAAACCAACAATGAATGGGTCAAACAAGACTGCGACCAGACCCACCAAGCCGGCTGGGACCTGCAAATCTGTGATCACGCTGTTGGCCTCATTGGATCCGTCATGCCACGTTGCCACGTTCAGTGCGACGCCTCTTTCTGCTGCCACCGCAGCAAAGGCGCCGGCAGCGCTCGTGGCGGGCCTGCAGCCTCCCATGCAGTCAGAAATCGCAACAGCGACCCTTCCTGGCCAGCCGCAGCTGTCACACCCAGCCCATACGGCCGCACATTCTTCTCGCTATAATTCGCCACGCTTACATGCATGCAAGCAATCGGATAGCCTGCACATACATGTGATCTCGTCAGCAATTCCGCCGAAAGTCTCTGGCGAAGCTGTGCGGCGGCACATGCCAGATACAATGCGAACTGCATTGCTGCACTTCATGCGCGCGATCTCGCATTTGCTCTAACGTTGGGAGCCAGTTGGCATGCGTTGGGGTCGACAAAGCTAATGTGCGCGAGAGTTCTTACTCGCTCCTACGGCGTACATGGACAATGGTCCACTGGCGACGGAGACGACTAAGTCGTGAGTCTTGTGTATTTCGTCTAGAGCGCTCTTGCCGCGATGGCATAGCTCGGCGACTATTACCTGCTGGTCTTCACCGGTCCGAGTGCTGGCAAGGAGGTCTGTCAACTGGGTCTGGCTTTCGTGTCCGGTACGGTGGCCATCAGTCACTGCCGCTTCAACATAGGGCGACGAATTTCCTGATCTAGGCGGCATGCAGATGTCCTTGTGCAGCTTGTTGTAACCTATGATGGCTTTGAGCGAGCGATTTCTAAGACTCCTCGAAGCCGTCGATGAAAGCTTGTAAATCTTTGCTCTTGATTTTTCTTCACTATCTCGGGATCAGACATTGCACACTTTTAGGGACAGCAGGAAGAGGTTTTGACTAGCCACCTCGAAGAACAAGCTTCTTCAATCCGACTTGACCTCGTTCCAAGGTTCCAGTAGGTCGACATGTTCGGTCACTTTTGCTCCTAATGATCTTAAGAAGCTTTGCTATCGCGAAAGCATATCCTGTTTCTTACTCATCGTCAATCATGCCTTAGAAGATCTCGAAGCGCTCCCATCAGACTTGCCACCTGCGCCTTGGGAATCTCCAGGCCAATCGCACACACTCTCCAGCAAGATTCGCTCATCACAGCCTGTAAAACCTAACCTCAAACCCTCACAAATACTCCTTCCCACCTCAAACATCATACTCCGCCCTATCAACAGCGCCGTGAACATCGCCAGATCCTCCACACTCCTGGCCATCTTCCTAATACTGTGGGTGAGGATTTGGGTTAGGTTAGCTTGGGAAAGTAGGGACTGAATTGTTGTGTTGGCGCGGAAGGTCGCGGGTCGTTTGGGTGGCTGTTAAGGTGAGGACATTGGCGTTCGGGGTGGCCATTGTGGTGTTAAGGATGGTTCAACGTGGTTTAATGTGTGTGGAAGATGTATTGATAATGGCAGCTTAGGGGCATGTGAGCTTCGCGGAATTGCAGGCTCCTATTTCATTATTACGCGCAAGGAGAATGTGTTTGTAGTGGACTTGCCTACCTTATCCAGAGCTAGCGGCTGTTGGGGGCATCCAGCCGCTGAGGTATGGGATCTTGAAGTTGCTCTTTTTGGAGGGAGCCTAGCCACGTCGTATTGCTTTCGTATTGCTTTTGGTATGGCTATCGGTCTTTTCTAGTAGTTCTGACAGAGCAAATGGAGGCTTACGAGTCTTCTGTCGTTGTATACCACATGTAGTGCTTGAGCACTACCTGTTGTTCTCAGCTGTCCGGTTCCAGATGACGTGAGGCCTTCGCGCACAGGCTTCGCGATGTGAGGATCCTCGGATGGACGCGCAGTCACCTTGAACAACTCTCACCTTCGGCGACCTTCCTCACGTAAGGTAGGTAAGGTATATTATCAACACGCCTACTAGATATCGCGCAGGACCCGGCGATCTCCCTCACAGGCAACCAAGGTAAACTTGTTGATGCAGGTGCTTTCAAATCTCTGTTCAGGGACGTCATACTCTCACTTCCTTCATCCAACAGCCCCTTTCCACTGAGTTCGGTATCTCCTTAGAATCCGCGCACTCGTTGAAGAGCGCCGTCGGATTCTTTGCGTTTCACAGGGCGTCGGCTACCTTACACTTAAACGATCATTGATTGCTAATCTACCTAGTACCTAGGTAGCTAGGTAGCTAAGTCAGCATGGCTAATCGATAGCGGAGTTTGTGGAGATACCCAACTCAGTGGAGGAAAGCTGTACTGCGCTGGACATATAATACCTTAAAGCATCTTCCTGGCCGAGCCCTTCATGCTTGACCATTTCAGAATCCCCTTCCCTTTGGATTACTGACATCATGCCTGTTGCAGTTGTCACGGGAGCGAATAGCAGTATTGGCCATGCTTGGGCACAGCTGCTCATCAGCGAGGTACGTCTGACTAGGTACATTCACCTACATTCGCCAGGCAGAAGCAAGAGACGCACGTTAACGGGACTTGTAGGGTTGGGACGTCCACGCATGTGATTTCGAAGTAGGCGAAGGTCTTCAAGCCCTCCAAGCACGGCTTCATCGCCTCGATGTTCGCGCTCCCGAGTCTATCGCCGGGCTGGCGGCACAGCTCGCTGGCAAGCCTGTCGATGTGCTGTTGAATGTCGCTGGGACTTTTGCACCGGCGGGGCTCGACGGGTTGGACACGACGAACAAGGATGTTCTTACGAAGACATTCGAGACGAATACATTGTAAGCAATGCGAGGTCGAGGAAGTCACAGGCGTGCTGCTAGGGATACATTTCTGACTTGCCGCCAGTGGACCTCTGCTAGTCACCCAAGCGCTCCTACCCAACCTCCTGCTATCCCAAGCTCAGCCGCCGCGGATAGGTATAGTAAGCAGCAGAGTCGGCAGCATCTCCGACAACTCCTCCGGGGGCTCCTACGCGTACCGTGCCTCGAAGGCTGCGGTCAACAGTGTAGGCAAGAGCATGGCTATGGATCTTAGAGACAAGGGCGTTGTGGTCGCGCTGCTGCATCCTGGGTTCGTGAATACCAACCTGAACCGAGAGGGCACGAACCCGGCGACGAACTCGGAGGTTGTTGAGCCCGAGGAGGCGGCGGCGAAGCTGTGGGCGGTGCTGCAGAGTAAGGGGATCGAGGAGACGGGGATGTTCTGGCATAGGGAGGGGATGGAGCTGCCTTGGTAGGAAGACCCCAGTTTACGAACGAGTGGCTCTGGACCCGTTTCTTGCTGTTGTAAGAAGGGGGCAACATGTGCTAGCTGAGGCACCTCGTGGCTTTGATGAGACGATGAAGCTTCGACGCCAACATGTGCTATTTCACTTCAAATGTGAGAAAGTTGTCACGACCTTCAGACTATGTTCGTATCTTAGGACGACTTCGCTCTCCCGTACCAAGTCGTCCAGATTCTCAATCATCAATGCCATTGACTCATTGGGGGAGCTAAACCTTATTGTTCCTGTGCTTTCCTCATCGAGCGACCACCTGCGTCCTATACATCACGGATTGCAACAACACTTTGAACACATGGACCCCGACTTGATACTCATAGGGTCGATCAGTGATGTCGTCGACAAAGCAGCAGCGCGCTCGTGCGTGTGATCACTGTCATAGCATCAAGATCAAGTGCGAGCTAGGATCGACGGCCGGACCGCCACCCTGCCAAAGATGTGTGCGTCTGAACAAAGACTGCATTGTAACGCCACCTAAGCGACAGAAAGATAGAGTTGCGGAGCTCGAGGCCAAAGTACAATCTTTGACGAGGCTACTGGAAGCTCAAGGCCTATCCACTGGTGTTTCATCATCGGTAGACGACGATGAGACTGCCCATGAGGAGGCAGCTCCTCCACCTCCCATCAACGACAACACCTCGTCCAAAAAGCGCAGATTGGAGACCACAACCGCTGCTGAGCGGCCATCTGCGGTCGCTATCGGCGGCTCGACAACTTCTAGACTGGACCGAGTTGTGCCAGTACATCTCCAATCACGAATCCTGAGCCGCTACATCCACGATGTCTATCCGCACTTTCCTATCCTCCCAATACCGGCAGATCACGGTTTGGAGATAATGCGATCGACAAGACCGAAACTCTTACATGCAATCATCTACGCTGGAAGTACGGGCTTCTTGACGTTGGAAGATCAAGAGGAAGTGGCAAAGCTACTGCTGCTAGACGAAATGACAGATGCAGGGGCATCTTCTCCAAAATCTCTAGAGGTACTCCAAGCGCTGTTGATCGCGTGTCTTTGGTGGTGGGCGCCAAAACATTACAAGCACGTCGCAATTCATCAGCTTATCGAAGCCGTAGCGGACATCGCCCGCGATATTGGCATTGCTAGCGACCCGGCTATCCCTCAGGCAGGTCTCCATAGACCCACGGGTGAAACAACGCAGGAGGATTATGAAGCGAGCGCAACATGGCGGGCGTGGTTGATGAGCTACCTGCTTACCGCGGCGTGGTCGACTTACCAGCGCGGGCCGCTGAAAGAAACCTGGACGCTTCGACACGATGAGTGCTTGATGATGCTCGAGTACTCGCCTCACGCCCTTCACAGTGACCGTCTGCTTGCGCAGTACATTCGCGCCGAGAGCGTGTGCGCGAAGATAGCCTTCGAACTGTCCTTCGCCGATCCTACCGTCTGCCTGGACATTTCTTCACCTACCACGCAGGCGAAGATGCACCAGCTCCAGAACAGCGTCCTTGACTGGCACGCTCAGGTCCCCGCCTCTCTCCGCACAGAGCCGGCGCTGATGCTCTGGCAGCATGTCGCGGCTCTTTACGTCCACGAACCTGTCCTCCACACCGCAAACAACAAGGCGACCTTCACAGCCCCGTACGTTGCTGGACGACTTAGCATCACGGACTTCCCAGCACCTCCAGCTGGACCAAGCCACGCAGATGCTCTCGCAGCCCTAAGGTATGCCGCGCATAGCCTGATCGATATCTACTGCTCAATGGAACTCGGAGTCATCATGGCCCTGCCGGGTATGCTGTACCCGCCCCGGATCCTATACGCGATCTACCTGCTCGTCAAAGCCTACATTGCCTGCACAGCAATCGGCAACACCTACGGCAGCGTACTTCTCGCAGAGTCTCTACAGCTAGACGTCTACTTCGCCAAAGTCGCAGATCTTGCAGCTAGGTGTCGAGCTGTGGACGAGCGTGCGGCACCGGGCACGTTGCTCGCGTCGGCTTCGCGGATGCAGGAGTTCTACTGTAACTATAAGGATACTCTCGCCAGTGTTGCGCTTCCGGCTTACTCAATGGCGGAGGTTGGGGCGGTGGATTCCGTGGAAGCGAATTCTTTTGTGTGGGACGATTTGCTGCTGATGTCCGAAGACAATTTGCCGGATGGGGACTTTGGGTTTTATGACTTCTTTGCCACTGCTGGCCAGCCTGGGTATGAGAATGAGGCTTTGTTTGGCTGAAGCTGGTTTCGCGAGTATGGCCTCACGGTGAGAGGGAGGTCAATGTCGTCGACGCATTTGAGAATCAGGATGGTCCGCCAAGTGGCATGTCTACCATCTGACGTCTGGCTGAAGACAGGGAATGTCGTTGCAATCCGCAAAAGGAGAGTTTGTTCACCAAGACTTCAGCGATCAACGCCAACCACGACATTGCATATTGGCGGAACATGGAAACTCCGCCTGACTCTGTAAAGTATCCTAGCGCGGGTTATGACAATCGCGCCCGCGCCCGCCGTCGAGTGGAGCGCCCCGGTCGCCGACGGCGGCCAACCAGCCTCGGCGCCAGAAGTCCTGGTGCTAATCACGGCCGGACATCGAATGCTTTGTGCTTGAGGGAGCGCGACTCTACAGCCTTTCTGACACGATGACGAGAAACGTAGAGTGTGAGGCCGCTCATTGTCTCGAGATACACGCTTTGTTGTGTTTCATTGTCCACGGTCGACGTGCGCCGATTGATAGTCCCACAGAATCGGATGGCATGGCATAAGTCGTGACGGCACCACGACGAGTCTTACTCGATGCCATCGAGCGCAGGAAACGCAGAGGACTGGCTGCACTGCTGGCTTATCAAAGCCAAGGCCCCGCTATCAACATCAATCTCGTCCAGACCCGGAGTTGCTTCGCCCATGAGCTGTGTGACCAGCCAGATCCAGCAATGGAAGCCACTGGTCCTGCAAGACCCGAGAACTCTGCTCTCCAGTCGTCGTTGCATATGAGCATGGCAGCCGATCAATGTCGGGTACAAAGGGCAGCGTGCTCGCTGCCATATCCGGAAGGTTTCATAGCAGCGACGTGAGCACCCATACCGCCGGTTCGAGTGTTCATGTTTCCCCTGCTTGTTCACTCAACGAATTTCGACCAGAGCTTCTACTAGAGACCACCCCTCTGCTGGACACTTGCGAAAGACGTACACTTCCTCCCATCCTCACGATGGCAAGACTCCGCGACACCAAGTTCAGCCGCGTGCTCGATAAGCTCGCCGTCGAAAGCGAGCCCGGCCTCAGTACTCCTCAGCTCATGCTCACAAATGAAGACCTCAAACCAGTCGAGCCCGAGCGTCGACAATGGAGCTCCCGCAACTTCGTCGCCTTCTGGATCGCCGACTCCTTCAATATCAACACCTGGATGATCTCGTCCGCCAACGTTGAAGACGGCTTATCGTGGTGGCAGTCGTGGATTTGCGTCTGGGTCGGATATGCTATCGCCGCGTGCTTCGTCTGCTTGACCGGACGGATAGGCGCCAAGTACCACATCAGCTTTCCTGTCGCGTCACGATCATCTTTCGGTATATGGGGTTCGCTATGGCCGGTGTTGAATCGAGCTGGCATGGCGTGTGTCTGGTACGGCGTGCAAGCCTGGATAGGTGGAAATTGCGTCCAGCTCATGATCTCTTCTATCTGGAGAAGCTGGGATCAATATGGACCTGACGGCAGTCAAGGCACCATGCCTGGCTCTGGCACGAACACCAGAGACTTTGTGTCCTTCTTCCTGTTCTGGCTGGGCTCGCTTCCTTTCCTCTGGTTCCCTGTCCACAAGATCAGGCATCTGTTCACTGTCAAAGCCTTCTTTGTTCCAACGGCTGGCGTGGCATTCTTCATCTGGGCTATCGTCAAGGCCGGCGGCATTGGCCCGATCGTCAAGCAACCGTCTTCGCTCCACGGCAGTGCCTTGGCCTGGGCCGTCATCAAAGGAATCATGAGCGCGATTGCCAACTTCGCGACCCTTATCGTCAACGACCCGGATTTTGCGAGATTTGCGCGCAAGCCTCGTGATGCGCTTTGGGCTCAGCTGATCACGATTCCTGTCGGCTTCGCGGTGACAAGTTTCATCGGCATCATCGTAAGCTCCTCGTCCACCGTCATCTTCGGCGGCGACCCTATCTGGAACCCGCTCGACTTGCTTCAGAAATTTCTGGACCAGCCCAATGTCGGCGGTGCGACCCGCTTCGGCGTCTTCGTCGTTGCAGCTGCTTTCACATTGGCTCAACTCGGCACGGTAGGTTCAAACAATGACCTGGAGTCTTTGACCCTTCGTACCTGGACTGACCTTCTTCGCAGAACATCGCTGCCAACAGCGTCAGCGCCGGTACTGATATGACTGCGCTGCTCCCCCGCTGGCTCAACATCCGCCGCGGCTCGTACATCTGCGCCATCGTCGGTTTAGTCATGTGTCCGTGGAACCTGCTCTCCAGCAGCAACAACTTCACCACCTACCTAAGTGCCTACTCCGTCTTCTTGTCGAGCATCGCCGGCGTCATGATCTGCGACTACTACTTCGTCCGTAAAGGCTTCCTCCAGACGCGCGATCTCTACTCGGCTCTCAGAAGCGGACCTTACTACTACACACTCGGTGTGCATTGGCGCGCCTACGCCGCGTATATTGCCGGTATCCTCATCAATATCGTGGGCTTCGCCGGAGCTGTTGGCAACGAAGTGCCTACAGCCGCAACCAAAATCGTAAGTGCCACTTTCTCATCCCACACACCATGCAGGGCACTATCGCTGATTCACAACCCAGTACAACCTCAACTTCTTCTGCGGCTTTGGTGTCGCAGCTCTAGTCTACTACGGCCTCTGCTGGGTCTCGCCCGTCAAAGCCACCAGCGACACCTGGCTCGAAGTCGACGAGGACGCTACTGAGCGCAATGGCAGTCTGGTCTACGGCATTGAAGAGCATGATCTTGAAAGCACTTATGGCGTTCCGCATGAGGATTCCAAGGGCCCTTCGCTTAAGGTGTCGGGATAGACTTGCCTTGCGATAGTGATGTTGCTGTGGGCAAATATTTAGCGATTTTCTGGATGAAGACACGAAGTTATGAAATTTATCTGATCTACGGTGCATGTTGAGTCGGCTCTCACGTGATTGTGGATCCGTCAGCAACTTCCATGTTGGGGAGCTTGGAGATAGGCGAGAGCCTGGGGTTCTGATAGGCTGCGAGCTCCACAATCTGGTCGAGTATGGCCTGCACGGGGATATTCTTCGCCGGGACGACAGTGGCCGCCGTACGTGTAGATGTTCAATCGCCCGGAGTACAATAATATGCGATTCGCCTCTCGCTTGGTTGTGTCCTTGCGACACAGAGTCGTCTTATGACTAATCTCGACACCTTGAGCAACTAATCCTGACATGGAAAGTATGTCGCTACCGCTCGCTGTGAAGTCGATGGATCATGTAGACCTCAAGACTTGGGTGCCGACAACCACTGTTCTCGGCCTGCTGCTATACTATATCTTCACCGTAAGCAAGGCTCATCACGTCTCGCCTGAGAACACCTGCTGATCAAGTGAGATACCCAGATCACCTCACGCACCTCACCGCCCAAGATCAAGGGCATCTATGAGGTCCCTGGAGCTGTACCCATCTTCGGGCACCTGTTGAAGCTCGGCGACGACCATGCAACAGTCTGCGAGGCCTGGTGGCACAAGTACAAACGCTCGGTTTTCCAGATCCGCCTGGGAAATACACGAGCGGTTGTTGTCAACAGCTTCGACGACTGCAAACGTATGCTGCTAGGCCATCAGTCTGCAGTAATTGACCGACCAACACTATATACCTTCCATGGGGTGATTTCGTCGACGCAGGGGTTTACTATTGGGTCCTCGCCTTGGGATGACAGCTGCAAGGTGAACATCTCGGTTCATAAGCCACTGCATGGGCCAATGACTGAGGCTAATGATCGTGCGGTAGAACAAACGCAAAGCTGCTGGCCAGACCCTAGGCCGACCCGCCATGAGAGGCTACCAACCAATGTTCGACCTCGAAACCTTCTGCATCATCCGCGACCTTGTACGGGATAGCCAGGGTGGCGGGAAGTTTCTTGAGATTAGGCCCTACCTGCAACGTTACGCCCTCAACACCACTCTCACACTCTGCTACGGCATCCGCATGGACAGCGTCTGGGACGACATGCTGCGCGAAGTCTTGGAGGTCGGCAGCGCCATCAGCCTGCTCCGCAGCGCTTCGGAAAACTATCAGGATTATATTCCGATCTTACGATATTGGCCTAACAACGAAAAGACGCGAAGGAGTAAGGCTTTGCGTGGCAGGAGGGATAGGTATCTCAACGACCTTCTCGATCGCGTGAGAGACATGATCGAGAAGGGTACGGATAAGCCTTGTGTCTCGGCCGCGATTTTGAAGGATGAGGAGTCCAAGTTATCCGGGGTGGAAGTGTCATCCATCTGCTTATCCCTAGTCTCTGGCGGCTTTGAAACGATCCCGGGGACGCTGACTAGCTGTATCGGCTCACTTTCGACTCCAGAAGGCCAGGTCTTCCAGGAGCGGGCGTATGAGGATATCAAGCGTCACTACCCCAACATCGAAGATGCATGGACGAACTCCCTGCAAACAGAAGATATCCCGTACGTGAACGCGATTGTGAAGGAAGCCGGACGCTACTACACCGTCTCCTCCATGAGCCTCCCACGACGCGCATATACCGATATCGAATGGGACGGATGCATTATCCCCAAAGGCACGATGATCCTCATCAACGCGCAAGCCGCCAATCACTCTGTCGAGCACTTCGGCCCAGACGCCGGGACCTTCAACCCGGAGCGCTGGCTCTCCAGCCTCACACCCCCAGAAGAAGCTCCAACGACTGGTCTCCAGCATCATTCCTTCGGCGCGGGCTCCCGTGCTTGCTCCGGGCAGTTTATAGCTAGTCGGCTGTTGTACACGGCGCTTGTGAGGCTTCTTTGTAGCTTTAGGATTGTGGCGAGTGAGACCGAGCCGCCGGAGACGGATTATGTGGAATATAACCAGTTTAAGAGCGCGTTGGTTGCGATCCCGAGGGACTTCAAGGTCAGGTTGGTGCCGAGGGATGTGGAGGCTACGGCGACGTGTATGAAGCAGGCGGAGGCGAGGACAAGGGACGCTTACTACTGAGATGCAGGTACTTTGGTACGTTCTGGCAGCAGAGGCATTGACGGGGGACGTTTGGACATCTCGTCGTGTTGTAAGCTAGCCACAAACGCACTGGCTGTAAATATTCGTCACTTGCTCACGCCCTTCGCCGTCATAAGCATCGGTGTCGATCATCTTGTATTGCGTCCGACTCGCAAAATTTAGGAGGCCGAAGGCCCTCAAGAGAGGCTGATACCGTCGCTGTCAACCAAGTCATACACAGAATACCTGTCCTTCGGACCTCCCTTCTTCCTCAGGTGATTCTTGAAGCTTTTGAAACTCGGGGAAGCCTCTTCCTCACCTCTAGAGTGGGCTGATGGCTCCTTCATCTTGAACCTTCTCGGGTTTCTGGGCATGGCGCTGGAGTTTCCATGTATGTTGCGTTGCTGTGGATGTTTGATTGGTTGCAGGACTGGGCTTTCAATGCTGAATGCATGCGCGTGGCTGCCTCTTGGTCGTGGTTGGATGGTAGTTTTGCCCCTTGGCATGGATACCTGTGCAGTCTCCCGTCTGTCATGACTGTAGGTAGGTACGCTCGGTGTACTCCCAGCGACCAAAAGACTCGTACCTATCGCGGCAGTGTCCGAGGCTTCCGGTCCGCCCTCTGCGCTGGGAGACGTTGCTGGCACGTCAATCGTGCCAGCCACATGACCTAAATTCATTGCATCTCCAGTCTGCACAGCTGTGAGATCTTGCGATGATTCGCTTGATTCGTCGTCCGTGCCGCAGATGAACTCTTTCCACAGTGGCTCTCCGTCTCCAGAAGAGGCGTCTGGAGTCCTGAGGCGTGTTGGTTGCAGAGCGGCGGGTAGATTTGCAAGGTGAATAATTTGCTGAAGCGATTCTTGTGGTGATTGCATGACAGCTGAGGAGTCGAATGGGCCGCCGGCACTTGTAAAGGGGTAGGTGTCGCCTTGAGTACCAAAGCCTCGGGGTGTTGACACCGCGCCAACGACTGCACCTGCTCCCTGTACATGAGGATGAAGAACTGGTCGATGGCTGCTCGCTGACGTGGTGTTGTGTAGGCTTGAGGACCGAACAGCTGACATCGAGGTATGGCTTGATGTATACTTTTGAATGTTCATGAGACGTCTCCATGTCTCATCTCCGCTACTAGGGTCGTGTTCGTCGTATTGAGAATGAGCGGTGATCTGGTCTGCGCCTGTCTCCGTTCTCCACGGAGGCCCTTGGTCATCGTGCTCGAACATGCCAACCGGGGACCGAGATCTGCCAGGCATCTGCCGGGTAAGCATGCCAAACTCTTCATATGGGCAGTGTACGGTCTCTGGCCCTTCGATGCCTGAATACCTTATTTGGGTCGGAGAGGTGCAAGGCCAATCGGACCTCGGGTTGATCGAAGACATACCACTACCCGAGGACTGTAGGCCACTCAGTGGAGGCAAAGACAATCGGCGGATGGCAGTACCAGCCACGTCTTGGTTCGCTTCGAAGTCATCACCATCTGCACCGAGAAGCATTGATTCTTCCGAGATGGAACCGAAATCAGTAGAAAGTGGTCGCATGCTTGTTGCAGCGAGCGCCTGCGAATGACGGGAGCGCTGCGTTTGGCTTGCGAATGCATCCGCGCCTATCTTGACCCGCATTGGCTCATCCTCGGCTGGAAGCGCTCCACTCATCAGTGCATCTGGCTGTGGTAACCTCTCCTCGAACGGAGGCGTCAAAAGGCGTTTGACTGCTGCCTTAGACCGACGGCCGGACCCTTCAATTTTGCGGCGCTTTCCTATGCGATCCTTGTCGCGAGATGAAGGGAAGTCCATCTGCAATGGCCGCGCCACAGATACACCAAGCCAGTCTTTTCGCGCAAGGAGACGACGGCGTTTAGCTACAAGCAGCTGCTCTTCATCGATGTCCGGCCTGATAGGGTTGGTACTTGGGCGATCCCCAGCTGGCCGTTGCTGCGGTTTGCGGCCATCACTCGAGGACAGAGCTGAGCTGGAAGAATTTCCAGAGCTGATGGAGATGATCGAAGGCGACTTTTTGGGGAACAGTGATTGGCTGAGTTCTCGCTGCTTGCCACGGCCTTCGATAACATACTCATGGGACATACTGCCGGCGTACGCATGCGACCGGGACGGTATGCGCTTCTCTTTGACGCCTGAGGCTTCAGGCCGGCGCGCAATACCCGGCCTGCTCGTGCGTTGCGAGCCTGGTGAATTTTGCAATTTCGAGCGGGCTCTTGCAAAATGTGCCTTTTGCTTCTGTAGCAGTGCGTTGTTCTTGCCGGCAGCAAATCTCTTGCGCACGCCCCCCGTCCAATCCATCGTGATGGTTGTCGCGCGCACCTCAGAGGCGTAGGCAGCGGGCTGCAATGCGGTAGAGAGAGCCAAAATGGGCGTTGTGCGCCAGACATGAGCTTAGACTGTATGAGAAGACAGTGAAGCAAAGGCAGGGGAGGAGATTGAGGACGTGAGTTCGAGCGGGCTGGCCCGCGGCGCCTTAGCGGGAAGGCACTGCTTGTGAGGGAAGGAGCGACTCGTTCAGGACAACTAGATTCCGTCTCAAGACGGCTCTCTGTTCGAAACTCATTCGTACCTTATCGTGCACACCTACCTCCTTTCCGCTTCACATTTTGCCATGCGCGGCATTTTCCATTCATGAGGCCTGAATCGCCTTGCATATGGCCGGCCATCAAATGTCGATGCAACATTGGATCTGCCAAAAGCATCTATTTGTCTCCACGAAAGGCATGTTCACACCGGCCACTGATACATGTCGGCTCTCTGGCGATATCCAACCTTCTGTCTGGCTGATGTACACCGCTTGGAAAGGCGCCGGACCGCTTGCTGGAGCTCATTGGAGGGTGGATACGGCAATGATGGCCAGCTTTGGAGATGTGGCTCCATGCAAGGACTGTCAAGGCTGAACGTCGTGTGCCAAGGGGAACGTCTGATGGAGGGCACATTGATACCGCGCAAGCCATCCTTTCGGTTGCTGCATTCAGTAAGCCGACGGCGACCAGCTCCAATCCTTCGCATGTGACGATACCGTAATGCCCGCAGCACTGCTACGTACTGTACTACACGTACAGTGAGGTGCTACTAGGATGCCTAGCTTCGCACACATGGGAAGACTCCGTCGCGCCGTAGGCGAATAACGAGCTCGGAATTGGCCGCGGTGCTCGGAGGACGTGAAGGATCATGGGTGCCCTATTAAGGTGTGTCTCTGCTGCTACTTTCAGCCCGCGCCAGTCCTCCCGCCCGTACTGTTGTACCTGCTCACGGCAACAACATTACGACGAGCTTGTCGTCCCCTGGACGGCCGTTCAGACCCGGTCACACAACGAGGAGGCTCAGTCGGCGACCATTTAGATACCTTCATTCGGCGGTCGCAACGGCATGCGATCACGGAATCGTCGTCGTGCTGAATGCGTTAGGCCGTCAGTATAG
Source organism: Salinomyces thailandicus (assembly GCA_005059885.1). Lineage (NCBI taxonomy): Eukaryota > Fungi > Ascomycota > Dothideomycetes > Mycosphaerellales > Teratosphaeriaceae > Salinomyces > Salinomyces thailandicus. The sequence goes on along the minus strand of NAJL01000071.1, from coordinate 56,002 downwards.
TGGTGTCGCAGCAAAATGCCAAGGACATGCACGGCGCTAATGGTCACATGTTGGTGTGCCATGGCTTACAGGGATTCCGGGCTCGAACGGCAAACGTAACGAATGAAGTCGTACAAGAATTTGCATATCGGAAGGATGAACATGGTTCTCGATCTGCACGCTGTTCATCGAAACTCGTATTGAATCATTTGATGTTAGTACTGGCAGACCAGTGCCTCACATGCCTCCTGAGTCTCTCGATAGGGCTCACTAGCGATAAGCTATCCACTAGGGCTTTGGAGACAGACCTAGTGGGGCAGTCGCCATTCGATGGAGGGGTTGCGAAGCAACCTCCCAGTGGGAGGTAGCCTGCTGGTGGTGTTGTAGACGCAAAAGAGTGTTTGGGTCGCAAACAGCTGCTACGAGCTATTGCCTACTCCGAGGACATTTTATACTCGCCCGGGCCTCGAGCCCTCGCCACATGGTCACGTTCCCGGCTCCATAATTCTCCTCACTAACCCACAGTCTCCATCCTTCTAGCGGCGCTGCGTCGGTACTTCCACCCTTCCACCAACCCACGCCGGGCACAACTCTCTTCCCAACAACATTCTTCGTCGACTCACAACATTGTGTTCAGGAATACCACACCAGAGCCGTAACATCCGCAAGCATGTCGCAGTCAGACGTCGTGCCGCCCTCGAGGCCTCGAGGCTTCCGTCGCCTCAGCTCTGAAGATGTGACCCGCGAATCGCTGAACTCGCGGTCGCCCACCGTGGTCGTTCCGCCGAAGCACTTGATGGCGCCCAGCGATGCCCACGAAGTCGCCGCTGCTATGGAGTTGGCCAGACACCAGCTGGAGGACTTCTCGACTCCCATGTCTGGCCAGGAGACTCCGCCACCTTCAGATGTCACGGACAAGTACGCCTTTGCGTTCGATATAGATGGGGTGTTGATTCGCGGTGGAAGGCCAATTCCAGAAGCGATCGAGGCTATGCAGATTCTGAACGGAAAGAACGAATACGGAGTCAAGGTGTAAGTATGTTGTCGAAACCGTACGCATGCTCGTGCTGAATGTATGATAGTCCGTACATCTTCGTCACGAATGGCGGTGGCAAAACCGAGCAAGAGAGGTGCATACAGCTGAGCAAGCAAATGGACATTGAGGTGTCCCCAGGTCAATTCATCTGCGGTCATACGCCCATGCGAGAGATGGCCGCGAAGTACACAACGGTCTTGGTTGTTGGCGGAGAAGGCGAAAAGTGTCGACAGGTGGCTGAGGGATACGGTTTCAAAGACGTTGTGACGCCGGGAGACATTATCAAGGACAACCCAGATACAACGCCTTTCCGAAAGCTGACCGAGGAAGAGTACAACAACTCCCGGGCCCGAAACTTCAAGGAGACGAAGATCGAAGCCATCTTCGTGTTTGCGGATAGCAGAGATTGGGCGGGTGACCAACAGATTATCTTAGACCTGCTTCTGTCAGATGGCGGCTACCTAGGCACACGCTCAGAGACCTTCGACAACGGGCCCCCAGTCTTCTTCTCCCACAACGACGTCGTCTGGTCCGCCTCCCACGACCTAACCCGCCTTGGCATGGGCGCGCTCCGCCTCTCCCTCGAAGCCATGTACAAAGCCGTCACAGGCAAACAACTCAACACCACCGCCTACGGCAAACCCCAAATCGGCACCTTCCAATTCGCCACCCGCCTCCTCCAGCAATGGCGAAGAGACACTCACGGCATCGACGCACCCCCGGAAACCGTCTACTTTGTCGGCGACACCCCCGAATCCGACATCCGGGGTACCAATGAATTCAACAAGCAATCCGAAAACACCTGGTACTCGATTCTTGTCCGCACCGGTGTTTACGAGGAAGGGACCACGCCGAAATTCACGCCTAAAGCTACCGTCGATACTGTCCTCCAGGCTGTCCTTCACGGTATCGAGCGCGAGCAGAAAAAGTCTTTCACGGCAGACTTGGAACTCACGCAGGACAAGCTGCAGGGGACAGCTATCGCGGACACGCCGGGTGGCAGCGCCGACCAAAGCCGCACGCAAAGTCCCACTCGGGGGACGACTAACGGCGTCAACGGTAGCACGTGAAAAGGAAAGAAAAGAGAAAAAAAAAACAAGAAAAACACGCCCCTCTTCACCCCTCCAGGACATGAAAGACCCTGTTGGCTAGGTACATTCGCGGACCGCCTCGCACGCATATTGGAAAGGCGCTTCTTGGGCCGAGTCTGCTGGAGGCATTTTCTAGATACCATCCAGCGCACACGAGACGCTTTTGAGACCGCTGGAAGACACAAGAAAGCAAGCTAGATGCGATCCGAAGCGAAGAGAGAGAGAAAAAAAAAAGCTATACTTACAGATTAGCGAGGAAAGAAAACCTAGAAATGACGAGCTTTCGAGCCCGTTTTGTAGATAGCTTCGTAAGGTTCCTTGGATATCGCTTTCAAAGGCTATGAAAGCTCTTTCAATAGTCACTTGCGTGAAGTGTGGTTTGATAGGAGGTTTTCTGCCTGTGGGTCTCTCTGTTTCCTCAGCAAGATCCAAGGCAACCACCTTCCGGGCGTCCTGCGCGCTTTGATTCTTCTGCCACCCAAGGTCCAGGCTGATTGTTGTAGATCGAAAGCCAACGCCCTCAAGACGATACGGTGAGCTTCGTCAGAACCGAATGTCGTAAGTCAAGATGGTCAGTCAATTGACGATCAAAATGATGGGCTTCACCACCTTGGTGCCGTTTGATAAGACTCACCGCTCCGAAAGTCCATTTCCCTTGACCTCTTATCATAGAGTTCCTGACCTTGGAATGCGCCAGGCACGGTCAACTGATACTGTAATGCTGCCAGCCGGGCTGATCCAGGTATAAGACAAGTGGTCGAGAGACCCATCAGACGCTTAGCCGTCGAGTACGTACAATTGACCTTACTAAAGCATAGGTTTTCTCTAGTCCCTCATGATAGCTGAGCGGTAGCTCTAAGGTGTTCCGGAGATTTGTGTCAGGTCCTCGCTGTCTAGAGTAAAAGATGTTGCAGGCTATGTAGTGTTGTAGAAGAAGTGGAGTCCTTGATATGTAAGAGGGTTTGTGACGTCGCTTCTTTCGCTAGAGGCGTAGATGTCGTTTGCCTCCCAGTGACGGAGTCGGAAGAGTATGAAATGTTCGGCAATGCCGCCTGCGTTGGGAGCGATGGGCTGGAATACTAGGTAGGCGCTGGTGGTTATTGACCTTTCTGCTTGAGTGTGTGCGGTGTTGCATCAGACAAGATCGTTGTCTACGACCTGAAGTTCAGCGACTGGGATGCAGTCAATGCATACAGGATAAGCAGTGATGCGGGCGGCTTGGGCTAGGGCGATGTAAGTTTCGGACCAGGCATTGGATATGTTTGTCGGTCCACGCGGCCAGTGAAGAAGTAGTCTTCGGCCGGAAGAAACGAGAATGAGAGAATCGGAGGAAGCAACAGAAAAGCACACAACCGCAACCAGAACACGCGGGTATCTCGATCAAACCAAACTACTTACACGCGCAACCTCCCCACCTCTCCCTACCTCTTCCCCTCTCACACCAAAAACCTCCTACCCACTCTTCCCCTTCTGAATCTCCGCCTCAATCGCCCCTTTCAACCCCTCCGGCTTGGTCGTACTCGCCCACCTCCCCACCACCTTTCCCTCGCGATCAATCAAAAACTTTTCAAAATTCCACTTGATCCTCTGCAGACCCATGATCCCGGGCTTACTCCTCTTCATGAACTCCCAGACAGGCTCGACTTTCTCGCCGTTAACGTCTGTCTTGCCGAGGATGGGGAAAGAGACGCCGTAGTTGAGTTGGCAGAAGGATTGGATGTCTTCGTTGCTGCCGGGGTCTTGGGAGCCGAATTGGTTGCAGGGGAAGCCGAGGAATTCGACGTCGGAGGGGTGGGCGGCTTTGAGGTCTGTGAGAAGATTGGGGGGTTAGCGGTACGTAAAGCAGGGTTGAAGGGCGGGAGTGGATGAGCGATACCTTTGTAGAGCTTCTCCAGGCCTTCGAATTGAGGGGTGAAACCGCATTTACTCGCCGTGTTGACGACGAGCACGACTTTGCCCTTCAGCTCGGCGAGCGGGAAGGGTTCGCCCTTTTTGTTGTTGGGCTTGAAGTCGTGGAAACTGGTGGCGGAGGACATGGTTGCTAGGCGCCTGACGACGTGGGGCGTAGACGGCGAAGTGAAGTTGGGTAGTAGTGGTGAAGGTCGTTGTCGGGGAAGACAAAGGCTGGAGAGTTGGGTGACTGCTGATCTGGAGGAGGCGGTGCAGGTGAGAGGGCGAGGGAGGTTCATGTAATGTATTATTGTATGTTGTGTAGAATAATGTAAAGTACCTAGTCTGTTCCTGATCCGAGATAGCTGATGACAAACTCGTGATGGCGGAAGTCCAGTGGGAGCAGCCTGCAGACATGTGATCGTGCACGTGGATCATCACTCGGCTTCCGTCGGCGGGCTGTCAAGATTCGAGATGTCACGGCGGCCCAGAGCGATCCCGACCCGACGACAAAACATAACGTACCATAATAATTATGAATCGGCGCCGGATGCCTCTCACTTCACCTACGCCTTCCTAGGTACCATTACTCCTCCTTGACAAGTGAAGTTCACCTCACTTGGACCACACCTGCATGTCCAGGCCAGCCCATGCCAAAGGGTTTAGTACAGATACACTGGGTGGGAACACCATGGTACTCTGTACACAGGCACCAAATGAGCGCTATAGCATGAAGCAACTACAGAAAAGACCCCAATCCCTAAGACTCACTCTATATCGCAAGATACCCAGATAAAGAAGACCTCAAACCATCTTTCCTCAACGCCGCCCAGCACATTCGGATCTCATCTCCGTATCTCGCGCGCTCTCTCTCTCTCTCTGTCTTTCTCTCGCATTCTCTTTCAGAAGTTCCAGAAGGGAACTCCATCCCAAGCACTCGACTCAAGAGCATCCTCCGCAGCAATATCGATCTTGGCATATTCAGATGAACTATACAGAGCAGAACAATGTATTGGGTTTCAATTTCGGCAGTCGGTCACGCCGGGCTAGGAGTTTGGGATATGCCTCCTTGATCCTCGTCCTCAAAGCCATAGTCCTGAGATTTGAAGCGTGCAGCAGTCACATCCAAACCGGAGTAGGCGAGGAGGCCGGACCCGAGCTGCTTCTTGAGACTTAAAACCCGATTTGGAGGGTTCCTTGTCGTACGGTGCATACGAACGATTTCCTTCCAGTGTGGGAGTAGCCGTGTGGCCGTGGCGACCTGTCCCTCCCATCCTGTGGCTATTGGCTCCGTGAACTTGCAGGCACACACCCGTTATCTATCCGGCATTCCTGACACGGCAGGCGCCCATGGCCATTTCATCCACAGGTCCATAAACTGCAATCCTCTAAGCTGCAACTCCTTTCCAGGGCGGCCAAGTGGATAATCAAGAAACAAGGCCAGGCAGCCTTTCCTCAGGGCACTCAGCCATACTTAGCCTCCAAACTCAACCTCCTCAACGCCTCCAGGTCCCGACTCAGGCGCTGTAAATTCATCTCATCATCCGGACTTCGCACAAACTCCATCTGGCGCGCCAGAAGATCCCGCTGGCTCGCCCACTGGGAATACAAACGCTCTCGGTCCTGTGCCTTCCGGAGCACATAGGGGCTGGGTATTGCCTGCGGAGTGGAGACGATAGAGCTGGCAAGGTGAGGAAGATTACTACTATAGGAAGCGGATGGAGCTGACGGAGCCGACGGAGTCAGCGGGACCTGAGCCGGACGTGCGGAGGATGGAGAGGCCTTCCGGCGCTGAGCAGTGGTTTCCACGGCTGTAGGAGGGCCAGAGGCCTTACGCTTGCGCCCGCCTGCGCCGCCTCCTCGTTTCTGGCTGTGGCTCTCCCCACCAGCGGGGTCCGGGCTAGCGGTCAGGGAGGTGGGGTCGTCCTTGTGGTCATGGACTCTTCTCATATGATCAAAGAGATTGTAGCGCCTGGGGAAGCCGTTTCCGAGCATACCGCGCTCGCAGCCCGGGTAGTAGCAGAGGTGGGGCCGGTCGCCATGGCCGTGCATGCCGTGGGCTTCGCGTTCGTGGCGGAGGAGGCAAGCGGTGGAGGAGAACTCTTGCTTGGCGCAGGCGTCGACTTTGCAGCGGAAGGGTTTGAGGTGGGAGTCGATGAACTTGCTGTTGAGGGGAGGGAAGGGGTGTTAGCAGGTGGTTCTGTGGAGGGAGGGTTGGGGAAGGAGAGGTGGTTGGTGTCGTACTCGTAGTTGCACTTGAGCTTGGTGGGCTTGTGCTGGCAGCTTGGCTCCGTCTCAAAGGGGCAGTGGTAGAGACCATCGGGGCGTGCGCCTTCGTTGTACAAGGGGTGGGTCCGGTGTCGGCCCTCATCTGTCTCTGCAGGCGGATTAGAAGCGCCGTTTGGGACGCCGCTCAACACCAGGCCAAGATCCTGTTGGGAGGGGATATCCATGGGCTTCATGTCCGAGTTAGGCATCTCGACATAGTCACCTGGCATATCGCCATATCCAGCGGCATAGCTGTACGAAAAATTAGTATCACGTTAGTGCAAGAGAGTCTCGGCAGGTGTTCTGACCTCAATGTTCCAGACGGAACGACGGTGTCCTCCTGGTCAAACTGAATGAAAGAACTCCAATCCTCTGTGCGGTCGGACAGGTATCCGATAGGACCAACAGGCTGGGAATGAGGAGCAGAGTCCACGCGTGAGGCGTCTTCCGACCCGTGGAAGCCGACGGGTTGTCTCTGTGACACTGGGGAGTGAACCACGGGGTGACCAACATTGGATGCTGGCGAGTACAGTACTGTCCCTTGGCTGTGGCCTGGCATGGTACTTACGCTGGATACGGAAGCTTGCGAGCCTTGTGATGTAGACACGCTAGGCCGCAACGTCCTTTGTGGCCCATAAGCTGGCTGACTGGGAACAGCCACGCTTTCCGTCCGTGGGAGCAATGGCCTCTGGTATGTAGTCGCCGGGTAAGATGACGCCGGTCTCTGATCGGCTACCGGGGAGGCATATTCATATGGTCCCTGGGGATAGTTTCCTGGCTGGTAGATAGGAGAGTACAATGGTTGCGGTGCTACTGCTCCAACGGAGCTATCCGTGAACGAATATGTCACGGGAGCGGTCCCTGGTACGTAGTGAGTCCCGGACACGGCCGAAGGAACCGCTTGAGAGCTACTATACATGGCAGGGCCTGAGGGGATCCATGTCGGCTCGGTAAAAGAGAGATCCAAGCTGGGTGGCAGCACAGCTGCATCTGGCTCGGAAAAGGAATGAAGGGTGTGCGAGCTCTGGCTCTTATGGCTCAGAACAGGCGACAAGCCCAGGTCTACAGTTCCTTGAGGCATGTTCATCCAAGCGGCTGCGTCCATGGCTTCCATGTCCTGGGCTGTAATACGTGCTCCTTGGTTTGGCCATTCACTGCCAGACGACTGCACGTATGGGCTGAGATCCTGTGCAGGTCCTGTGGTCCACGACTCCTCTGGCAGTGAGGTCTGCCTCCATGGCTGGCTCGTCATCTCCGGGTGATCTGATACGGCACAGTCCGAGGCAGTGTCCGGGGGCGTAAGGGGCAAATCCTGTCCGTATGGAATGGACTGGCACCAATGATTCACTTCCGCCGGCTGAGAGAAAAGGTAGGATCCAAGCGGGTGGCAGTAGGAGTACTCCTCGCTACATTACGGCAACTGTCAGTACATGACGCAACAGCAATACGCAAAGGACATTCGTAGAGGCACAACAGAAAAGAAGATAAGAAACCTGGATCCGATTGAGATTGACTGCAGCTGGTCCGGTGCAGATAGGTGGTAACGGGCGAAGCTAGAATCGGTATCTCCAGGCATCTGAAAGCGCGAGGCGGTATCCGAGTCCGTTGTGATGGGACGTCGATTGATGCAAAGGTCCGGCAAAAAGGCATGGGTTCTCAATCCTAGGCAACGGACAGATCGATCGCTTGACATAGGGGCGAGCATCTTCAGCTTCACAGGCAGCCTGGGAGTAAGATTCGTACACAAGAGGTAAGCCCCGCCTGGAAGCAGCACTTTATACAGAGCGTCATCGGCTACGATGTGACGGCCTGTGCAGGCTTGCGTGGCAATGGACACTACACTCCAAAGGCGGCAGATGTGGTGGCTCCTGTCTGGCAATGTCCAAACTTGCTCACAAGCTGGTAAAATGGTAGTACTCCAATGGCCGTTCCAAGGTGGTTGGCTAGCTGCATGGGATGCTCCTGGCCCGGGAGGAATGATGGTGGACTCTCAATGGCTGTTCCAAGGCATCCGGCTAGTTGAAAGGCATCCATATCCGGCATAATAGGTCTCCGCGTAGAGTGGGTAAAGAGTACAAAAGCAAAAAGCAACAGCATACGAGGAGCACAATATCTCTCCTCGCGCTGGGTCTCAAAATTCATCATAGCAAGAACGTAAAGTCGTGAAATGTGTAGTACCTGACGGCCAATTGCTCCTCGCGGCTGCGATATGTCATCCTGGGATAGATGGAAATCCGTGGCAGTCCAGCTTCAGGAAGAAGCGATCCAATGGATGGTATAAACAGATGAACGCAAAGTCAATAGCAAAGCGTGGAACAATGGAAACCCTTTCGGACTGTCCGACTTGGGATCCAGGGCTGTGTCTGTCGTTGGAAAGGCTGTAGTAGAACTGGTTGTGCAACGTAGTGTTGGGCAGAAAGGCAGCAAGAGGAGATGTTGCAGAAGGCGGGATGCAAGCAAGATGGGGGAGCAGCAGGTGGTCCATCTGATATGGGAGTCGGGGAGCCTGGTGCCAGCGCAGCTGTTGAGGGGGGGAGCCACGAGGTTGGCAAGCGCCGGCCTGAGTCAGAGCAGAACAGGGCATGGGCATGGTCGCGGTGAAGGGCATCCCCCTACGGTGCCCCTACAGATCCGTGAGCCCTCAGCACCGACAGTAGCGCATGTGATGGCGTGCGGCGTTACATGTGACGAAAGCCTGCCGGCCAATCGAGCTGACCGCCTGCAGATCTCGCGACACCACCTCTGGCCGTCGGAGCGTCGGACAACTCACGGCTGCATGAGAAAGCAATAAAAAGACAGTCCACAGAGTAGGTACTTCGTTACTCGGACATTGCAGTATCAGCTTCTTGACACATACGAGACGCCACAAGATTCGCAGCGCCGACGACGATCACGTGCATCATGACCAGATGAATCCAACAGACGCAGACGAAATTCCGCGAGTCGTCGCTACAAGAAGGAGAGAAGAGAGACAAGCAAGATGCTGAGACGACCACCCCCAACAAGCAGCACTGATGGCGAAAAATGCGAAGAGCCGCGATAGGCACATCCCGAACAACGCCGGCGACCTCCCCATTCACCCCTGCCTCGCCTAGGGACCCTTGCTGACTCGTCCTGACCCCCAATGAAAACCCGACCGTTCAGCCCACCCAAGCCCAGGCGCCAGGTCTTCCCTTTTCCACGTGCTGACACACAATGATCAGCAGGAGCGGGATCGGGGACGACGAGGTTGAGAGCAAGCGAGAGGATTGAATTGACCATTGAGTACACGACTCGTCAACCCCAATAGCAATGACTTTGTAGGCTAGATGCAACAGCTCCGTTCCCCCTATCCTCTGAAAACACCGGACGCCTCGCTGTGAACAAAAATAAGAAAGCACATGCAGGCCCAGAGAGCTCGCCTTTCAAACCGAGGAGCCTCAATTACGGGTGCACGAACAAAAGCGCAGGGCATGATCAACCATCCCTCCATCTGTCCATCTTACTGCGCTCCCTTAGTATGACTCTCCTCGTCCCCAGCATAAGCATAATGCGAACGCCTCCGGATCGCCGCGCCCTTGTAATAAAACACATACGGAATCGCACAGCACGCCAGGGCGATGAACGCCAGCAGCGTGCTAGCCCACTGGTAGTTGAGCGTACGGTACATTTGCATGGTGAAGAGCACGACGCCGGCGCCCCAGAAGGAGCGGAGGAAGGTCTTGGCGGCGAGGGCCGAGGCGGCTTGGTGCTGGTAGGAGTCGACGAGGTAGTTGTTGGCGGAGTTGTAGAGGAAGATGAAGCCGAAGCCGACGGGCCAGCCGGCCAAGCAGGGTCCCGCCCAGTTGAGCGAGGGGTAGGATGTCCAGCCGTAGATGCTGCGATTGGGTATGCCAGTGAGTATGCTTGCGCTGCTGGTGGGGTGGGTCGAGGCGGTACAGGCGCTACTTACAATAGGCCGATGGGGATGAACCAGCATGACCACATCATGGGTATCAGTCTTGCCTCTGCTGGAGGCTTGCCGTTATGCTTGGCCACGAGGGTGAGGTAGTGCTTGTTGACGAAGGGAGAGCATGCCGCAGACATGATCACGCCGACTGCGATCGGGATGAACATGAGCCCCGTCGAGCCAGCATTCCAGCCTTTGCCCTCCTGGTAGACGACCGGGTAGGCGATGAAGAACATGTACAAGAGACCGTACAGCACGCTAAAGAAAGGCATGTCAGCCTCCATACCGATTCCAACTCATGACCTCGCCGGGCGAACTCGTTCCAAGCGTCGACATGCCCGTCTCGCGACCCAAAAGACAATGGCTTACCTCATATAGATCGAGATGAAAAGCACAATCGGCTCCCTGAACAGCAGCTGAAAAGGCCTCACAAGAGTCACGCGAAGCCGCTCGCCAAAAGGCCTCTCATCCAGATCCATCTCCGTCACATACTTCGCCTCCCCCGTCTCCCTCCTCATCTTCTTCGCACGCTTGGCCAAAATCGCCGGCGCATAAGTCTCCGGGACCGTAAAAGTAATCAGCACATAGCAGAAGCCGGACAGAATCAGCTGGATCCAGTACATCCATCGCCACCCCAATGCATCGCTAATGAAACCTCCGACCAGAGGTCCAATCGCTGGACCGATGAAGGGCGCGGCGGAGAAACACGCCATGGGGACACCTCTTTCCTCGTTCCTCCACAGGTCGGCTAGCGTGCCGCCGACCAGGGTCATGGGCGCTGCGAAGGCGATGCCGTCGATTGCGCGACAGATGATCAGTGTCTCGATGTTCTTCGCCACGGCGCAGGGGATGATGAAGATGACGGCGAGCAGTAAGGTGCTCGCGTAGATGGGCCGGCGACCGCAAATCTCGGACAGCGGAGCAAAAGCCATGGGTCCGATGCCGAAGCCGACGACGAAGACGGTGATGGGGAGGAGGCTGACTTCTTCGCTGACGTTGAAGGTATTGGCGACGTCGACGAGGTCGGCTGTGATGACGCCGCTGTTGAAGGCAACGGCGAAGCAGGTGATGGCTACGGTCATTGTGCACCACCATTTATATCTGCGGGAAAGAAAGAGCGTCAGTAAGAGAGGGCCACAACAGCAGGTGACGATATCCTGATTGCTCGAACGTACAATTTACTCCAGTTCTTCGGGTTCTCCCTGTCGCCCTCGGTGAAAGTCACGAGTTCGTAGTCCCTCTCTTTGCCGGCTTTTGTAGCTGTCCTGACAGGCTGGAGACCTGATGCCGTCTCGTTCAGGTACTCGCTCATGCGTGCTTGCTCAGACAAGGTCCGGTAGGGGAGGTTGAGGACATCGACTCCATCTTCCGTCGTCGGATGGACCGCCGTATCGCCACTGTCGCTGTCCGTCGGATCCGACTTCTTCTCCGGCTCCAAGCTGGTCAGACTCGTAGAGCAACTATCCAAAGGTAGCTTGGCGGGCATCAGTACGTGTTCGGTTGCCATCGCGAGAGTGTTTTTCTTCCTTCCTCTTCCAACCAACAAGATTCCCTTTGACGTCCGTAGCTAACAAAAAGACCTCGAAAGTAGGAGACAAAAAGTTGGAGCACCTACCAGCATAGCTCACCCTATTATATATCAATGCTAGGATCGCATAAACACTTGCGCAAGATCTCCGCAGACCTGCCGCCTGAACGCCGCGATGCCGAAGACTGAAGTCGGAGGCGTTGCGGGTTTATGGACGAGTGTTGCGTCGTCGAAAGGTCTTCTGGCCAGTTGCCCGAGACACGCCCGAGCTGTCATCGCGGACGTACGTACGTGCGGATCGATGTCAGCCCTGTCGGGCATGCGACATCTGGCTCCGATCACCTTAGGTATCGAGTTCCTACCTTATGTCAGCTGTGCGGGCAAACCGGGCCGTGTGAACAGGTGCGAGCTGCTTTGCGATTGCAGGCGTCGGTGTTGCAGGTCAAAGCTGTGCCGCTCCAATTTTTTCTTCAGCCTTCGGCCTGGAGAAGCCACGCTATACAGCAAGAACAATGCTGAAGCTTATGAGCGTACTTTCCGCCCATTTCTGCTCCAGGTCAGCGCTGATACCAGACCACCTGTCGATGGTGCGCTTTACGATCACGAAAGGGGGAAATGAAACAGGTCTGATAGGCCTGACAAGAACGAGGACGGAGTCGAAGTGGTCGAAGCCTGCCATACGATATCTGCCAGTAACGAGACTGGGATGGAGTTTCGACTTGAAATGGTATAGGACCAGGCTCCAAGAGCCCTGCGACACAGCATCTCACAGTATTGACTTACTGCTAGCTATCTCAGAAACGCTGGCGTGCCGCCCTAGTATCATGAGCCGTCACAAATGCCCTGGAAGCCAGTTCCCAGCATGGCAGCCGACGCGCTTAGTCCTCCTCTTCCTCGCCCTCGTCGCCGACGACGTTGAAGAACTTCAGGCTGTACTCGCCCTTGCTTGTGCTCACAACACGCAGCCAGTCACGCAGCTGCTGCTTCTTCAAGAATTTCTTCGTCAGGTACTTGATGTAGCGGCCAGAGAACTCGCGGTGCGCGACGATCTCAATGCGGCCGTCGTTGAGGTTCGTGACGTTGATCGAGTCGCCAAGGTTGCCCGTCAGGCCGTCGACCTTGATGCGCTGCTGCAGGAAGGTGGTGAAGGCGGAGGGGTCGAAGATGCGGTCCTGGGTGGGCTGTTGGGCGTTGATGATGTACTGTGATGAAGTCCCGTCAGTGACTGTCGGCGCATCGCAATTGAAGACCGCGCGAGTTTGGTGAGGATGCCTACCTTCTTCGTAATCTTCTGTCCCTTCTTGGGCCCGCCCTTTGTGCCGCCACCGCCGGCGGTAGGTCTCTTCTAGATTGCGCAAATCGTCTCAGTATATGTACATCTCGAACCTACTGCGCAATGCCCACTGCGAACAGCCAGTCAAGGCGTCGCGGTAGGCGGGCAGCAAAGCGAGATACGTACTGTTCCAGCAACCATTGTCGCGTTAATGTGTCGATGAGGGTGGAGAGGTTTGTCGGAGTGAAAGGCAGACGCACAGAAATGGATATCCTACGTCGTTGCAATTGTCTTAAGAGCCTGGTCTGTCGAGGTGCGGCGAAAAGTTCGAGCCAGAATTGGCGTGTGTCGGGCTATGAGGTTTCTCCGCGCCGGCCTGCCTGAGGCTTTCAGGCTTTCCCGTCCCGCCGCCTCCCGCCCATATTCTGTTTCACCTCAATCCACGCACCCACCTCTGCACTTGGGTTCCTCAAGTCGAGTCGGGGAACCGGCGGATGCAGTCCTGAGAGGTTCACTATTGACCTTGTATCGTCGCGGTATACGAACACGTCCACGGCCTGAAGCGCAGTCGTCTCCTCACGGCAGCGATGTCCATAGAAGTGGCAGTACGAACGTCTTTTTCCGTACTTTTGTAGAGACGTGCATATTCCGGACGTTCAGGCCGAGTTACTCACCTTGCGCCCTTGCAACATCGACAGCAGGCTGCAAGTCCTACAGAAACACGACCGGGCGTGTTGATGCGCAATGGTTGACAGCGTGGAAACAGGACATCAGCGGCTCCTACTGTATATACGATTTCGGGCGCGGGTCAAAGTGTTGCGGTCCTTTTTACGACCTTCTGTCGCGAAATTCACGGCAACATGAGATGGTCTAGAGTTGCCAGGTGCTAGACTTGTTGCACGACTTGCCTACCTGACTTCTGCGAAGACCTTCATCTCTTTTACACGACTTCGAGACGAGCCGTTGACGGGATGAGTAAGCCTCAAGAGAGCCTGAAATAGATTCGGCTGCAAGCGGCTACGGGAGTTCCATCAAGATGGCTCCGATGAAAGTTTATGTACCTTATTTCTGACATCTCTCATCATTGCAGGCAATAATAACGTGAACGGATTCTTCGCACAGATATTGGATCAATCAGTGCTAAGCGAGCTGTCTTCTCCGAGATCAGACATCCATTGATGATGGATGGTGAATTCAGCCCGCACACTTTGGCGGTGACTGCAGCTGCTCGTCCTCTTACTTTAGTTTAGCTCTAATGCCAATCGGGCCAACGCTGAACCCTGCAGGCGACGGGACTTTGAAGGAGGAGGTACCGAGACACGTGCAAGCTAAGGTACCGTAGCTGACTTCAGGGCCCTCGGACAGCCGCCCACTGTTGGTTCTGTGACCGCACGGCGCTTCTGCGCGCAGCGAAGTGCAACCTCAGCAGGCTGAGCTAGTTGCCATCGTCTGCTCTCTCTCTATCTCTCCTACCTCTCCACTACTTACTGTCGCGACGTGAAAAATGCTATATCAGTCTTTCCATTAGTCCAGGCCGCGGCCACACCCCAGAGAGACACTCGTTCTAGTTTGCTGGTGTGTTCGAAACCTAGCCTGTGCCTCGCGCGTCGCCCTCACGATGCCTTCCCGCCTGGCTGCCAGTCTTGCGAGTCTTTTCCTTCTGCCGCACTTGTGCGGGGCGATATCATGGTCTTCGATCTGGGCACGCAACACACAGTCAAGAGCGAGGAGAGTGGAAAGGCGAGAGGACGACGATAGCGCTATCCCGGCTCCGATCAGCGTCTCGCCGAGTCAGTACTGGGATGGCATCGGTCAGTACAGGAAATACGGCAGCAGAATATGAGCGGTATGCTGACGGAGAGCACAGACGGGCCATGGTCGTCATTTGCCCTGCAGGTCGGCACACCCGTACAGAACGTTCGCGTCTTTGCTTCAACCGCCTCGACTTTTTCCTGGACGATCGCTGCAGAAGGCTGCCCAGCGGGCTATGTCGACGATTGCGAGAGTAGCCGGGGCTTTATATTCCTGACGAATGAGTCTCTGACGTGGGTGCCGAACAGCATCTTCGACTTCGAACTCGAAGATAACATTGGCTTGGACACTCAAGGTAACGCAGGGTTCGATACCGTGACATTAGGCTGGCAAGGGAGTGGCGGACCGACAGTAGACCACGCGACGGTGTTCACCATAGCAGACAGCAAGTACTGGCTCGGAGAGTTCGGCCTGAACCCCTACCCGACGAACTTCACCACGTTGAACGACCCGCAGCCTTCGTACATGACCCAGCTCAAGAACAACAACACAATCGCCTCGGTCTCATATGGCTACACGGCTGGCAATCAATACCGTTTCGACAAAGTTTATGGTTCGCTCACGCTTGGAGGCTACGATGCCAATCGTTTCACGCCCACGAATGTTACGTTTCCCTTCGGCGCGGATATCAGCCGAGATTTGCTAGTCAACATAAAGAGCATCACTACGGACGACGGTGACACAGATCTGCTCCCCGATGGCCAGATTGCAGCATTCGTGGACTCGACAGTGTCTCACATCTACCTTCCCAGATCAGCCTGCACGGCCTTCGAAGACGCCTTCAACCTCACCTACGACTCAACCTCTGGGCTATATCTTGTCAATAGCTCTCAGCACGACGCTCTGACCGCTGCAAACCCATCCGTCACCTTCGCTCTCAGTCCGAATACCACTGCCGGAGGCGAAACCGTCGATATTACCCTTCCTTACGGCGCCTTTGACCTTCAGGTGAGCTACCCAATGATCGAGAACCAGAATGGTAGCCACTACTTCCCTCTCAAACGTGCGGATAACGATACGCAATACACCCTCGGTCGAGCTTTCCTCCAAGAGGCCTACCTCATTGCGGACTATGAGCAGCAGAACTTCACCATTGCGCCATGCGCCTGGGATGAAACGAATATTCAAAACACGCAGCTAGTCGCCATGCGCAGCATAAACAGCACAGCGCAAGACAGCAGCGACAACAGCAACGGAATAACCAGCGGCGCCATCGCTGGAGTCGCCGTCGGAATCGTCGTCGCCATAGCCATCCTAGGCCTCATTCTCTTCTTCCTCCGCCGCAGAAATCAAAACAGCAAGCGCCGCCTCGCGGAGCTCGAAGCCAAAGAAGGCGGAGCCGCTAGCAAAACCTCCCACGACAGCGGCGCCGAAGGCAAACCTTTCATATCCGCGCCTTTCGGCGGCGAGCTGTCCGGTAACGATAGCGAGATTCATGAGATGAATGCGCCTTATGTGCAGCAGGCGCAGGAGATGGATAGTCCGTATAAGATGGATCCGAATAAGGCTGGGTATAGTGAGATGGGGAATGGAGAGTACTTTGGTCCTGGCAAGGGGTTCGCGCATGAGATGGAAGGGTCGAGGGGTGAGGTTTTTGAGATGCCCGGGAGTGAGGTGCAGGAGATGGCTGGAACGGAGGTGCGGCGGGGGGAGAAGCGGTAGCGTTCTTTTGTGCGGACAGTGGGAGATGGGTTTCAAGAGCGTTCTAGCATGTCTGGCGCTAATGTGCGGCGCTTGTTGGATAGGTATGTGGGCTTGATGTTTCCGTGTTTGTGTTACGAGATACCTTTGATGAAATGTATAGTTCCTTACTTCGTCAGGTCCGAGATGTCGTGACTACTTGAAATCTCCAGCGGCGTCGTAGTGGCTGCTCACTCGGATCTTGCTACTGGTTTCGGCTGGAAGAAGCACAGTCACAGAGCACTGCGCAACGCCATTGGAGTACAGGCTTTCCTATCTTATTTGCGCCCGCACCACGTCAAGATCTCTCCTGTGGACACCAATGGCCCGCCATGCCTGCTTTTGGAAAGGACCAGGCTGGCATTGGATTTCCGCGCCGAATACGAAGGCCTTTCACACAGTACTTCGCCGCCGTATATACAAGCGTCTCATCAACCAAACCTCTCCTCAAACCCCCTTAGCTCCTCCAAATGCCTCTGCACCCCTTCAGGCAAGTCCCCCTTTGTGACGTCCACCAAAGCCCGCCAAGCCAACCGACTCCTCTTATGCGCCGGCCCAAGTAAGCTGTTGGCTTTGACAGCGAACCTCTCTACTCTCCCCCTCAACGCCTCGACCCGCTCTGGTAGCTCACTCTTCAATCTCTCAATCTCCCGCTCCCGCTCCACGAACTCCGCGAGAAATCGTTGCTGCGCTTCAGCATCATCCCTCGTCTCGATTTCGTCGTCGTCGTCACCCGGCTCGTAGTACCACCCCACGTCGTCGATGAAACGTCTAAAAGCGATACAGGCTGACCAAGCAATGAGGAGCGGAACTTCCTCCACCACGAGCGTCTTTCCAGTCATCTACCGTCCATTCGCAGCTGTGGACACAATCTCCGCAAGCTCCACTATCTGAGCTGTCTCGTCAGCAGCACGGTATGTCTCCTCGGCTCGCTCGCGAACGCTTGCTAGTGTCCAGCCATCAGGAACGCAACCATCGCGCCACTCCTCCAGCCGCACAATTCCACGGCGAATGATGTTGAGTTCCATGTCATCTGCTTTCACGACATTCTCGTTTTGGGAGCAGGCATGACATCGACAATCGAAACCTAAGCTTCGCCGCCTCTGAGCCCTGCTGGCGCAGATGTCCGTGTAAGCAATCGTTACTTCATCCCTGGCTTTGATGGGTTTGATAGCCCTCACCGTTGCATGCTCGGCAGCTGGGTCCGCCGTGACTTCGGCATTCGGCGTGCAAGAGTGGTTGTACAGCAGTTGTAAGCCGCTGAGCAGGTACCACACGGGCACGCGGCTCTGTGGCTCGGATGGGAAGCAATGGTCCCAGAAGACGTCCGCGAAGAACAAGGCACTTCCGTCCTTCTTCGAATCATCGTGCACGTCGGCGAAAGTTGCGGTGGGTAGACCGTA
Source organism: Salinomyces thailandicus (assembly GCA_005059885.1). Lineage (NCBI taxonomy): Eukaryota > Fungi > Ascomycota > Dothideomycetes > Mycosphaerellales > Teratosphaeriaceae > Salinomyces > Salinomyces thailandicus. Next base: position 38,114 of record NAJL01000071.1, on the reverse strand, counting down.
GAGCTGGCTTGTCGTGCTCGCGAGCGTTCTGAACTGGAGTCTGGCTTGTGGTTTCCACGCCCGTATGCGAGTGATGGCCTCTTCGGCCGTTGGGCCTGCGGCTTGAGGCCATGCGAAGAGCACCGTTCGTCTTGTCAGTGGTTGTCTGCAGGAGAGGTCTTCTTTTGCGAACAAGCCTTGACCCTGAAGCGCTGAAGTCTGTAGGCTCAAACTTGCCATGCGGGAGAACTAGTTTTGGGTTCTTACCGCGGTGTCTGATACCTTACTGAAGACATGGGAGGCGATGACTTCTTTTGTTCATGTCTATCTGCACGCTCTTTGTTGAAAGGACCGCTGTCTCCTTCCTGCCTGACGGGTATTCGTTCATCCAGGACACCCTACACCTTTCCACAGCTCACTGAAATGCCCCGTACCCGGTGAATAAAGCCATAGCCAACTCCTCGCAGCTGTAGTATCAACAAGACCCATCACAGCATCCAGAGCAGCTTCCCGTTGATCCAGTCAATGCAGCACCATGCACCATCATCCCTCAGCTCACTGGAAAGTCGCGTACCTCGCGAACAAAGCCCCAGCGGCAGCCTTCCTCCCACTCCTATCATCCGGCGCAAGCAACGACCCCAGCGCCGCGCGGTTCTTCTTCGTGCGCTCATGCTCTTGACCGTGACTCGCCAACAACAACTCAACCGCACACATCTTGTAATAGAAGCAATCCGCCGTGTTCTGTGGGTTCTCCGTGATAGGTCCCAAGATCGCTAGTGCGAACGTGATGATGAACGCTGTGTCGTAAGCCGCGACCAGATTGCTGTGCTTCAACCCGTTCTTCTTGGCTGCTCTGATGCAGGCGAGAGCCGTCTCGAGTATGAGGGGGTGGTCTCGGTCAGCCAGGATGGACCCTGACAGCTCGTAGCCAAGATTGGTGATGAAGTCGTCCTGACTGCGAAGATGTTTGGTCTTGAAGTCCTTGATGATGCTCAAGCCGTTCATCATTGTCATCCGGCGTGATTCCGACCTGGACTTCTCCTTGCCATGTTTATCACACTCGCTGCACTTGCATGTGAAGTGAAGAGCGTCATCACGGATTGCTTTTGGAAGGCATGGATCGAGGTAGGAGATGAGTACTTCTTCACCCTCGTAGATTGCCTTGATCGCTCGCACGATCAGACACCTGGCCTTCGGATCCCATATTGCTTCGGCATTGGGCGCGCAGGAATGGTTCAGGAAGTGTACGGGCCCGCTGAAAAGTCGGTGCACCTCCACCGATCCGGAGAACGGAAAAGCCGCCACGAGGAAGATGATCCCAAGGCGGATCGCGGCTGGGTGGTGGCGGTGCATCTCCTCCTTCAGCATCTCGTCCAACTGCTCCACAGACACGTTATCGGGGACTTCAAGACCCTCTTTTGCGTCGCTTATTGCCAGAATTCGCTTTGATGCTCCGCTCATCGCGGCCCACATGGCCAGAAGCTGCTCCTTGTCTTCAAGGTTCAGTGAACGGATATCGTTGAAGAACTTGTGAAAGGCCGGTGTCGGGCGTAGCTCTTTGTCAAGGAGCTTGTCTGGTCGCTCCAGAAGCACTCGCTCACGGATGATGAGCTGGCCCGCACGGACGTTCTCGGTTGCGATAATGCCCGCCTCGTTGTCGACCTCGGAATCGTCAACGTCGTAAAGCCTGTGCTGCTGCATAGTAGGCGGCGGTGATGCGCTGTCAAGGGCGTTCGTGGGGAGCCGGTCTGAGGGCTGCTGGTCGTCGAGCCGAGGGGCGAGGGTGCCTGGTGTCCGGTGCTTCATGATGAGCAGGTCAGAAACGAAGCTCGAGTCATGTTGCTCTAAGGGACCGCGTGTGGCTGTCATGGCGGTATGATGGCCCGAGCTTGCGCTTGCTTTGGGTATGAAGCGACCACGTGCCTGCTGAAGACTAAATCTGCTGTCAGCGCTGATAATATTCGATACCACAGAAGTAGCAAGTTGCCTATACGCAACAAGGGACAGTGAAAACGTACCCTGAAGCTACTTTCAGATTCTGCACCGCCGTCTCCAGCGCCTCAACTTCAGTACTTCCTCCAGTGAGGGAACGCAAACAGGCCAGCGTGACCACGTGATCCCATCCGAGAGCCGAGAGAAGGCACTGCATCTCTTTGAGTCGATGGTCGGCCGCCTTGGTAGCATGCATTTCTTGCTGCTCGTTCGTGTCGCTCTCATCAGTCAAGTAGCTGTGCTCGCTTCCACGGTCCAGGTGCTCGTCGTCGGTCTCGTTGGCGAGTGAGCCATGTATGGTGTATAAAACCTCATGCCTAGCAGAAACAGGTCAGTCAAACAATGCTTGGATCATGTCCATAGGGACCAGGATGGTGGGGCCCTTACGCAAGCGCACTATTCCAATGCACCAAATCCTCATCCGCTGCATTCTTCAATATCCTCGACGCAGCCAGACGGGCAGCCGTAGTGCCTGGGTCTTTTAGGAACATTTTTCTCGCTCCTTTCGTGGGCACTGGCTTATTCCCACTGTCATCCAGGGGGCTGTGCGTCCCAAAATACTTCCTTTTCCACCTTTTCAGCAATAAATAGTCCTCTCCAAGCTCCGACCTCCTGCGTTGACTCTCGTCTAGCTCCGGACCATTCAAGCGGCAGACCCAACAACTACAAATCTCCAACAAATCCTCAAAGCGAGCAGCGCGAATCTGGTACGGATCGATAGAGCAATGGTAGATCTCTTCTCCCTTCTCGATAGGCCGCAATGCGTACACGTGCATCTGTCCTGTGCGGGGATTCCACCACATTGCGATGTTGGGGTTGCAGCAGTGCTTGCAGAAGACGAAGTCTGGACTGAGCGCACGGCAATCAGCTCCAGGCATTCTGGTGCTGTGTTGCTCGAACGTCACTGCGAGCTGTCGGCCCAGCTTCTCACGCGCCTTCCGGTCAGAATACCAGACATTGAGCATGACGCTGAGATGCCGGACGCTAATGACGCCCTCGTGGTCGTAGGTATTGAGCGCCATAATGTCCACCAGCTGCTTCTTCTGGCCCATAGACATCTCGCCAACCTCCTCCATCGCGGCAGTCTGCCAATCAGGACCCAACGCATCCTCTTCCTCCAGGTCATACGGCCCTCGGAGCAACGCGTACTCGCTGAGGACCTTCTCTCCAGCCTCGAATTTCTTCTCGGCGACCAGCGCCGGCCCATACGGCAGCGCGTACGTCAGTCGGTACGCCTGGGAATCTACCGCGCCAGCATCCAGGCGCTCCGCTTTCCATCTCGCTGTGAACAAATGCAGTCGGCGGAGCATGGTAGAATGAGGTGGCGTATCGACAGGATCAGGTCCTTGAGAAGAATCAGAACCTGTGGTAGACCCGCCACCCTCAGAATCGGTGTAAAACGCACCTGCGACTGCCTCAAGAAGAGACACAGCCTCCGCCATAATGTCTCCTTTGTTGTTGAACGCAGATGGAAAATTATGTGGTGACCTGAAAGTGAAGTAAAAGCAGAAGAAATCACGCGTTGTGTGCACTTATCCAGTTGGATTTGGTCACGTGGCAAGCTTGGGCGCGGACAAGCAACATTGCCGCACTGACAAGAACTACTGGGTTCAATATTGCCAGGAAAATGTTCTCTCGGTCCTGCGCAGATCGTGAAAACCCCTTACAGATTGTTTCCAGCCACCACTCCAGCCGCAGCAACCTCAGCAAGGCTATGCAGTACAGGCGAGCACCGGGAGACAAAGCGGTGAGCTGGACATTGATGACTCAGACCTGGAGTGTATCAGCCAATGTCAAAGGATAGTATTGAGAACAAGCTGGGCTACGAGCAGAAATCTCGATTCTCGCCACACGAGAAAGAGCAGATCGGGGACAAACCATATTGGCCAAGCTAGGCCAGAAAACAAACGCGTAGCAGTGGCACAGTCCGATCAAGAGATAGCAACTCGTTAGCATCTCATACTGTACAAAGATCGCCATTCACGTAAGCAAACAAACAACCACCGCATCCAGGGTATCATACGCGTCTCCCGCTCACGAATATAGAATCACTCAAACCTCTCCCAGTTCCTCAGGCCCGCAAAGCCTGAATCCCTTACATGACAACACAGATCTTAAGGCCACAGCACTTGATGCCCTCATCCTCCTTCCCGTACTGCTGATCCTGCACCCCCATTTGCTGTTGCGGGGGGCCGCCATACGCCATCTGCTGCTGCTGCTGGTGGCTCGCACCGGGATATCCGCCGGCTGCCTGCGCATAGCTATACGAGGGCGTGTTGCCCATCGGATACGCGGTCTGGTAATGCGGTTGTCCGTAGTTCTGGTGCGAAGGTTGATGGTGTTGGGCATAGTCGTACTGCGATGGCGGTGGCGCGTTCCCGCCTGTCAGGTCGATGTAGATTCGTCCTTCATTGTGTTCGGTGTGTTCCTGCAGGCCTAGCTCTCTGCACATCTGTTCGACCTTGGGCTTGATTTTTTGGACGTGACCGGGAGAGTGATTGCCTTTGCCAACTATCACGTGTAGATGGGTCTGTCCAGTGCTCTTGGCATACCGTATCCGCTGCTCTAGGATCTCTTCTGCTTCCTCGACGAATTGGCCATGGAGATCGAGGGTGTCGCCCGCGACTTTGCCGACTGCGTTGTTCTCGCGAAAGATGAATTCGGAGGCCTGTTTGTTGTAATTGTCTGCTGCAGCGGCATGCTTCTTGCTCTGCTGAGACATCTCATGGGCTCCTCCGCCGTCCCCACGCTCGTAGGCATGGCGAGCTTGTGCAGCGTAGTGCTGATGCTGGCCTTGCTCTTTCCGCGCGAGGTCGCGTAAACGGTCGTATTCCTGCTCGGCATTGGATGAGGGGCCATGGTTGAAGGCTGTAGTGCACCGTCAGTTAACGGCGTCGAATGGGCACTTTCCATGCGTTGCGTACCGCGAGCGCCTAGCTGTGCACCGTGAGACATGCTGTTAATGAACGTATGTTGGATAATGAGTGTCGTGCCGTTGCTGCGCAATGGCAGCGTAGTGCAACGGAGGCTTGAAGTGGGTGTCAAAGTCAAGCTCACCGTCGCAGCTTTCCTCATACGGCTAGCGCGTAGCCAGCTTCCTAGGTGAGGTGTAGATGCGCGACTTCCGCCAGCGACCTCGTCACCTGCATTCTTCAAGTCCCACTGTGGTCCCTCAATAATGCCGTGCTCTCCACTCGTACGTACGCGTACACGACGTCCATTACATGGCATACTTCACGATGTTTCGTACAGAGCCCGTTTTGACTACTGACCTTTACATCGCCATTGATCCCGTGGACTAAACACAGCGCACGCCTGATACTGATCCACGTCGAACAACGCTCTGCCCATCGAGCTGATAGGCTTGATTGCTGAGCGCTGTGACCACGCCTCAATCAAATAGCTACGACTGGTGAACCTTGGAAGGCGTTCCAAGACATCAGTAAGCCACCGGTTTTCGAACACCTTTACATGGGCTACTTCGAATTGGTGTCCGTCATCTGCAAGCCCTTGCAACTAGCAAGCTGGGTGAGCCTGTCGAAAAGTTCGTCTGGGGGAGGCTACAGAGCTATTGAAGGCCGCCAAACCTTTAGAGTGTTTGAGTCTGCATTTCGGAGATGAAGATGATGAGGCGGAGTACATCACCACGCCAGACAAGCTCTCGAGCCTCTTCACTGGACAGGGCCACATCTGCGACATCTGTCGCTCCGCAGGAAGATCGCGGCTGACTTAGTTCTTGCCTTTCTCAAGGCTCGCGCAAGCACCCTTCGGCCTTACGGCTGGATCGGCCTCATCTCCATTCGAGCTTCTCGCCTACGAAGACCTGCATCGTTCACATCGACGGCAAAGCAGAGCGCTTGCCAGTTAACGAACTCGCCTACAAGCATACATCCTCGTGATTTCAAGACTACCTCACCGAATATACGACTAGTCCATCGCCCAGTAATTACAGCCGAAGGCAGACTCAGCATTCACGACTGCTTTTAATGACATGGCAAGCGTAGTCACTCACTACCGCCGCCACTTGCCTGGAACCGCATACTTCAAGGACCGAGTGCAAACCCACGGCACCTCGGACATGAACGACTTGTACTAGATATGTACCCGTGCGTTAGACTGTCAGATTGTATTCAGAAGAAATGATTTGGAGCAAAGGCCATCCGCAGGAGGAACGAATTCTCGTGCTAGTGGTGAAGAGTAGTAATCACATTGCGACTTGTCTTTCCCGCTAGGAAGGAGACGTGCTCGCGCTGTAGCAGCGCAGTCCTGGGCAGGAAGCAGCCTTTCCTTCCTGCGAGGCGTGGAAAGGACTTCAGGTTCGTTTCAAGGACGAAAAGTCCCCACGGCTATGCGAATAGTAAGGTAGTCCACCGCAGGTGCCGCTCGACGTTGGCAAGTTGAGACGCATGGCCTGCCTCCCTCTCAATTACGTCCCGAGGAGGTGAAGCGACAACTTCGCGCTAGGCTTGCTACAGGGCAGGGCTCGGTCAGATAGGACGAGACGACCGTCTTTGCTTTTCACGGTGAAGATGGCGCAAGGAGGTACGGTTAGCACGTGAGATCTTCCATCTAGTGACTTCACTTGTCGAAATGCGGTACATGTAGTACACCGTTATTGCGGTGACTGGACGGGCAGCAGCTTGATGACGGCAGCCATGTGCGCACAGTACATCAGCCATGCGTTACACAGCAGCATCGCTTGCGGCCTTGCGCAGAAAGCAATCCGGGCAGGGCGGCCACAGGTAACCTTAACGATGAGGTCTCTCGCAGAAGAATCTTCGAGGCCGTGACGATGACACTCCCGAGCCTCGTATTGCTACGATAATAGCCGCGGTGAGTGACGCAGTACGGGCATTGAATGACCCGGTGGAGGAGCGGGAAGCGTGGGTGAGCCGCCGGATGCAGTCATCATGTCGGTAGCCGCAAAAGCATGCAGCAGTGGACGGATGTCACGTCGTAACTAGGTCGTGACGAAGCGCAGAGCAACGACCGAGGTAGGGTGGTAGTAGTAGTAGCACTATAGTAATAGGGCGGGGCGGTAGTACTGGATGTTCAGTAAGTCCCTTAAGGTACGTACCTCGTAAAGGAAGCCAGAGTTCCAACGGCCATTATTATGTGTGAATAATGAAGATGTGGAGGCTGCGGTTTGGTGGCAAAGTGGGAGATTGCGCTGACGTCGAGCGTTTCGAAGCGGCTTCGAAGCGCTTACGAGGTCATCAGCATTGTGTCCTTGGGATTTTTGTCGTGCTTGGGAGACGGTGCTTGTAGGACCAACGATGGAGTCTCGTGACAGGCGTCCGCGTGACTTGGCCAAGTTGCGAGGATGGTACCTTTGCAGAGACGCGCATCGCCCTATTTCTTCGTGTAGGATGGTATCGCGAGATACCTCAGGGAAGTAGTGATCCTCAAGATGAAGGCGCATCGGCGGAGAAGCGATTGGCGTCTTCTGCCGCTGGGCCCGCTGGCTATATCGCCCGCATCTTTTGATCATTCGTGCATAAAGCGTTACAATAGTGAACGATAGCAGGGATGATATCATCTCGCGCTCATAGGATTGCAGCTGGCTGTCCACATGATGCCCTGCATGAAGTGCGATGCGATGAGGTGTTTGTTGTGTGGTTTTCAGGTCGGAATGCAGTCACGTTTCTTAATTCTGAGGAGAGTTTTGTGCGTTAGGTTTCCCTCTAATGCAGGTACGGCAGGTGGCGCTTGCGTTACGAGTGCTAGCTCCGACGCTTAATCTGCTTTGGGACTACACCTCAGGTCGCGACTTCCCCTTGTTGTCTGTGTAGGGCCAGGTCGTGAGACGGACAAAGGCCGCACGACGAGCGTTGCAGAGTTGGTGCTGGCGCTGGCAGTGGGAGCACGCGCACTCGGAGTCGGCAGCTAGATGCGCCAGAACAATGGGTGTGTCGCAAGCGCCGACGTAACATGGTGTAGGGCGTGAAATGGTGCCGACCCATATCAAATGAGCTGAAAGGCACACGGCATGAATCGCCCTCGTATATGAGGTGTACCCTAGGGCGGGGAAGGCTGTGGAAGAGCCACGACGTGACGAACAGAGTGGCATGCGAGGCAGACGAGTCTCCCTTGACTCGCCAGTACTGTCGTCCTCAGCCCTCATCATGTCATTGAAATTCCCCCGCTCCCGAATTGTCATTCAAGACCCATCGCAACAAGAACTGCCGTGAGGGTCAGGTCTCATAGGAGCAGGTGCGACTGGAGGCGCCTTCTTAACCAAGCGCCGGTGAAGCAATCTCTCGGCTGGACTGTGCGCCTGGGGGTGTCGTGGTCAACGTCTGTGTCCAGGTCCCTTGGGTCTAGCCGCTACCCCTGTTTACCCGCTCCGAAATTACCTTGGCCTGGCATCCGCCTCCGCCACCAGTCCACTATCACCCGACTCCTCCTTTTGTTTCCCAACACCGCCGTTCTGTTCTGCGCATGCGTCGCGACAACACCGTCTGCTTTATGCTGTGAACGCACCACGTCGCCCACCCAGCACACCAGAATTCCACCTGGAGACGCTCCGCCTCCTGTTCACTCTTTGGAATCTTCCGCGACCGCAGCTTCACATTCTTTGCCGCCCGCACACTCCGCACGCGCCATCCATCCTCCTTCGTCCACCGACCGACTCGCACCGCTCAGGCGACACCCACATCACAAGTCCCACCCCTCCGCACGCGACTCAGTCAGCGAAGCGCCTGCCGCCCAGATCGGTCCGCACCGGAGCAGCGACTCATCCCCCGCCGACGACACCTCGCTGGACAAGCCCCCGAGTAAACAAACCGCGACATACTTACTGTGGCTTTGCTGGAACACCTCGAGTTGTGCTCAGGCTTACAGCTTAGCTGACATATTACTGGACAGCTGTTTCGAAACATTACCACACTACCGGGATCTACGATGAAGTACACGATTGCGCTGCTTTCCGCGGCCGTCCTCGCGACCGCGGCTCAGCCCCACCACCGTGGCCACCAGCACCTGCACCACGAGAAGCGTGAGGCTGCGCCAAACCCAGTCGCTGACCCTGATGTCGTGGTCGTGGCTGGCCCGACCGAGATTGCCTACGTTCTGAACGGCCAGTCCATCTCAGAAGACGACGTCATGGCAGGTATCAAGAATGGCACCTTGGTGTGGAAGCAGGGCGGCGGAATCTCTTCCGTTGCGTCTTCCTCCGAGGCGCCAGAGACGTCGTCTGCGTATGTCGCGCCAACGAGCTCTTCCGAGTGGGTTGCACCAACTACGAGCCCCGAGTCGTCCTGGGAGCCTGAGACGACGTCGCAAGCTTGGAGCTCTTCTGCGGAAACTTCATCGGCTTGGTCCGAGCCATCTACCAGCTCTAGCGCGTGGTCTGCTCCGGCTTCCTCGTCCGCGGCTCCCAGCTACAGCCCTAGCGTCAGCTCCAGCTCAGGCTCCAGCAGCAGTGGCAGCGGCGACGACTCTAATTACGGCAGCGACTTCAGCACTGGTGTTGATACTGACTTCCCAGATGGTGAGCTCGACTGCTCGACATTCCCGTCCGACTATGGTGCGATTCCCGTTGACTGGATGGACCTCGGTGGCTGGAGTGGTATCCAGCAGCCAGGCTCGCTGTTGAAGCGTGGCGGCTTCAGCAACATTCTTACCGTCACCAGCAGCACCTGCGGTAGTGGCGGCAACTGCTGCACCGAAGGCTCGTACTGCTCCTACGCTTGCCCAGCTGGCTACCAAAAGTCACAATGGCCAACCACCCAGGGCGCTACCGGCCAGTCGGTTGGCGGCATCAAGTGCGAGAACGGCAAGCTGAAGCTGACCAACACCGCCATGTCCAGCAAGCTTTGCATGACTGGTACTGACCAGGTCACCGTCTTGGTCGAGAACAAGCTCTCAAACAACGTCGCCGTCTGCCGCACAGACTACCCGGGTACCGAGGGCGAGACTATACCGCTCAACACCCAGTCAGGCTCGACTAGCAATCTGACCTGCCCGGATGCTGACAACTACTACAACTGGCAAGGTGGCTCCACTTCCGCCCAGTACTACGTCAACCCAGCGGGTGTCTCGGTCGACAACGCATGCCAATGGGGCTCGGAGGCAAACCCGTGGGGCAACTACGCGCCTCTCAATCTGGGTGTCGGGTACAGCTCCGGAGCTGCATGGCTCTCCATCTTCCAGAACCTGCCAACGACTTCTGCCAAGTTGGACTTCACAGTGGAGATTACAGGTGACGGCCTAAGCGGTACCTGCAAATACTCCAACGGCCAGTACTGCAGTGGCCAGAACTACGACCAATGCAGTTCGTCCACTGGTTGCACAGTAAATCACCCGAGCACGCTTCCTTTTGACTAGCCCAAGCTGACAACGTATGTACAGGTATCATTGAGTTCAGGCACCGCCACGATCGTCTTCTCAGACTCGTAGGCCCCGCCCACGGGAGTAACGGCCACGCGCGCTCTTTCGACCGTCTTTTCCAGCGTCCCTCGCGTCACGCGACTCTGAACCCAGTCTCTTTTTGATCTGATATCCGGCGTGCATCCACTGCATCAGTTGTTTTCATGACGGACGGCAACCCACGGACATCAGCTGTACATGATACCCCTTAACACACCCTCTCTGGTCCCAAATCACCTCAAGCTCGGCCTTTGCAACAAGAACCCTTCCAGCGCGCAAGCGTGCCCGTCCTCGCTGGCTGGGCGACGGCAAAATCGACCATCCACGTCCAACCATCCTCAAGACAATCAACGCAGCATCTCCAACTCGACAGATCACACTCCCGGCGTCGGCTGGCTCGCCGCTGGCTTCAAAACTCTCAGATCATTGCTGGCGTGGCGCCCCACCACCACACGCTCTTTCCTCTTCAGTTGTCTATCAAGTACGTGCGTATCCCCCTCTTTCACACAGTTTGTTTCGAGCTTCGCGGGCGAGCGGCAGCAGCGAGCAGTGGCGGAGCGAGCAAGCGAGCACGTGATGGGAATCTTGTGCGTTGGTGGGGATTCTATCTGTCTCGTAGTCCGGGACCGGCGCATTGTTCAAGAAACGTGCGTGGTGTGCATATGCGATTGCGAATGTGTGTTTTTCTTTCTCTGCTTGCAAATCTGGGAGCGAGGGAGGGATGATCCAAAGTGGACAAAGTTGGGTGATGGCTGATCCCGGGGTTGTGTGGGGTCGGGGTGGTTTCTTTCTCTTTTTTTTATTTTGCAAATGGCAGCGTCTGGCGTGGCTGTGGAGGTACTAGGTAGTAAGGGGAAAAGTGAGAGGAGCCTGCCGATGATTGATGGTTCTGCTTTTTTACTCTTACGGCTTGTACGTGGTTGCAGCTCGGGTCTTCTCATGGGTCTGGACGCGGCTTTCTCAAAGTACCTTAGCGGACGTCGCGTTGCCAGTTTGTACATAATGTCTTTTTTCTCTCCCTCTCTCTCTCACCCTCACTCTCACTCTCGCTCTCTCTCTCTCTCCCTCCCCAAGGGCAGTTTTACTAGTAGTCTTCCCACATTTTCGTATGCCTCTTGCCATTCCACACATTTCGTCCCCATTCCTTCCTCTCCCTTCCTTTATTAACGAGCTTGACTTTGCGTAACCCGTATATTGTAAGCTGAGGTAGAGAAAAAGAAAAAAGCCACCTATACCTCCCTCACATCCTTCGGACTAGGTTGTTTCAATATCCGCGAAGCCCAGTCGTCCGCGGAAAGAAGGGCAATAATAGCATACCTTAACTGTGACTGGCTGTCTGTGTATGGATATCGCTCACAGCATGAATACTTTTACTTTTTTGTCTGGGAAGGCTTTGTTAGGAAACATGCCTCAAAATTGCTTAAATCAGTGGAAGGGACAGTACACTAGCTTGGTCGCTAGTGCTAGAAAGGCACGAATTTTGCACGTTGATCAATCATGTAGGTATAAGGTATATAAGAAAGTAAAGGTAAAGTAAAAGTACCTTACCTAGGTACTTGACGAATTACGAAACTCGGGGCTTGTCAGGTCGGGGGGTAGGTGGGAAAGCTTTTCTCACGCAAAGTCTACAATGATTCGATCACTTTGGACCCTGTTTAGGGAAATGGAAAAGGGTTCCTTGGGTACCTTATGAGAGTGATCGTCACGTTTTGGCTGTTTTGGGGATTGCAGGGCGACCACCGGTCATCTTTCTCGTGCTTTGTTCTCTACACTCTCCAGTCGGCTATGATGGGGCGACACGATGCCATAGCGCACACTGAAGGGAAAGCAGCGTGTAGAATGAAACAGCGAGTTCGGGACTGTATAAAAGTCCGACTTGGGTCTTTATGATCTCTAGTATGCCGTCGCCGTTCGCTTTCGACGATTGCCCGGAGCCAGCGGCGTGTCTCCCTCTCATCTCGCACCCAACTTCTCCAGCGCCCTCGACCCCTGCTCCTGCCACTCCTGCTTCGACACCCACATATTCTCTTTATCCGCCATGATATTCGCCAACACAGCCCCACCCAGAAACACCATGTGCCGTCGTCTCGGCGGGTCTTCTATCCTGACCTTGAACTTCCCTAGTCGTTCTGGGTTCCCACCGAGCACTTTCGTTAACCAGAGCTGCTTGATTTCTTTCTCCATGCGGCTAGGTAGGCCTGGGTACATGGAGCTCCCGCCGGACAGGACGATGGCGCGGTAGAGGGAGGAGCGAATATCGACGTCCGCGGCTTGGATTGTGTTGAAGAGGAATTCGGCGATGCCGGGCTGTTCGACGTCGACGAGATGGGGTTGGAAGAGGCATTCAGGGGCTTCGAAGCGCTCGCTGCCGACGCGGATTACGCGGCCGTCGGGCAGAGTGTAGGATTCAACCAGCACGGTCGTGTCTTCGCTCAGGCGCTGGTCCAGCGCGAGGTCGTAGGAGACGTAGCAGAGTTTCTCTTTGATCGCGCGCACGGTTTCGAAGTCGGCGGTGCGGTTGAGGGCGTAGCCGCGGCGGAGGAGCAAGCCGATGAGGTTGCGGGTGACGTCGCGGCCGGCGACGTCGAGGCGGCGCGTGAGGTGGTTGAGGACGGTGGATTCGTAGACGGGGACAATGTGGGTTACGCCGTCGCCCGAGTCGACTACGACGCCGGAGCTTAGGCCTTGGGCGTAGAGGGCTAGCACGGCTTGGATGGCGACGTAGACGCCGCCGAAGTTGTAGCGCTCGAACATGACTTCGCACATTTGTTCGCGGTTTCTCAGAGGGTTCATGGGGGGTTCGGTCAGGAGGATCTTGCGGCCGCTGGGGTCGACTTGCATCTTTTCGAAGAAGGTGTAGTCCCAGAGGTGCTGCATGTCTTCCCATCGCTTGACGATGCCGTTTTCCATGGGATAGGTGATTTGGAGCATGGAGCGCGCGGCGGCCGCTTCGTCGCCGCACATGATATCTTTGAGCTTGACATCGCTGAAGGTTTGCTCTTCGGTTCGGAGGATGGGGCGGCCGATTATCGACGGGTATTGGTGGTCGGGGAAGTTCTGGAGGGAGAGCGTTTGGGTTAGGATGGAGGTGTCACGAGGTGGGGGCCGGTGAGAACACTCACTTGGCCAGCGTATCCGGCTTTAAGGAAACCAGTACCGCCATCGAGGACTGTTGGAGGGAGATCCATCAGCTTCCGCTCGTGAATACGCTTTGCCGTGCTTTCGCATACCAATTGGCGCTTCCCCCATGCTGCCCATGTTCGCCTCAGCACTCGCTCTACAGCAGAATCACTCCCCCTTGATGTAGACTTGGCAGTCACACGTAGAGAGCGCGAAAGAGAGTTGATTGCGAAGAGCCGGATTCCTACTGCTGCACCAGATGCTACAACGCCAGCAATGTGGGGTGCCTCAGGTCGCGTAGGTTGTCTGCCAAGGGTGAGGTAGGTCGTCACTTCGTCCAGTCTCAGTAACCTGAGGCACCCACACAGCTTCTGCTGACACAGCTGCGCTAGCACGGTCCAGGCAGCCAGAAGCATAACTTCGCGTGCGAATCTCGCGCTCTCCTCCTCTTCCTTCCTCACGTCCAAGTCAGTCCGCCTTGATGGCCCCCCATCACACCCCATCCTCATCCTCATTGATGCTAATCATTGCCCTTCAGGTGCACGGGCATTACGCATATCAGTGAGGATTCGTCCGAGATTGCGTTTTTGCTAGTTGAAAACTATCAACTAACCGCTCCTGTTGGTCTTCGGATCGGCAGGGAATTTTTGAACCCCCCTCTTTCAAGAGCTCCTCGAGCCTCTTCAAACCTTTTCATCATGACTTCGGCCTGTGGCAGGAGCTTGGAGAAGAGTAGGGAGTGTTGATACAGTGGATGATTTCAAGGACAGAGGCACAAACACGCGTGGGGCGCAGAGGGGACAGCATCATCGCGTTGCACCTGAGAGTCTGACGTGGCAGACTACTATCTACCTAAGGTACCTTACGTACACATAAAGTACGTCGAACGAGCTTCAATGAAATGTACTCAAGGTACGTGCCTACTGCTGCCGCCATTTACCCTTCCAGCAGCCCAACGACGGACAACCACGTACGCAATGATTTGGGAAACTGTACCATCTGCGCTCGTGTCTTCAGCTCGCTCTACACCCTCACCCACAGGTATCGCCTCACGGCTCAGCTGCTCATACAATTCAATTCATCTGCGCACATCGCATCCTCACCACCATATAAACGTTGAACTCAAGCACGCACCCTCCCCAACGAAGACCAGGCGCTCTCGAGGATCGCAGAGACGTTTTTCAGCGCCTGGTCGGTCCGCGCAGCGACGTCGATGCTTGCAAACTTACCATCTACATGGCCGCCGACTTGCTGGACGGCGCCAGGGTCAGTGGGAGGTGCGCAAGGACGGCGAAGAAGAGGTGGCTTGCACCGGAGCAGATTGCGATGTCGTTGATGACTTTGGCGTGAGTGCTGCACCCAGAAAGCGGGACAAGAGCGCGAGTAGTCGCTGCAGGAAGTGCGGGTCCCTGAAAGGGGAGGACGGTGCGTTTGCGGGTGCTTGTAGTACACCGTCGCTCGAGTGAGAATCCGGGATTTGCGCTTGCGGATGCGTTAGAGACGGAATAGGGGTCATGAGGTTAGTGTATGAGGATGGTGGTATAGAAAGTCCTACGGAGCTGGGCCGGTCGGGCGTGGTGCGTGTAATGTGCTAGCAGGCTTGGGAAGAAAGTACGATCGGGATTTGCAGTGGAGGGCTGTGTTGGTTGCGGCGGTACTTTCCTGGCTGCTCGAAGCTACAGCACCTACGTATCATATGGATTCCCACCCACCTTTGGTCGAGCAGGTCCGATTAAAAAGAAAACGTGCGTGATGTAGGAAGTGTAGATTCATACAAGTGACCAAAAGACGAGATCCATGCGATGCTTTCTCTGTTAGCCCTGCGCCATTCACGCCTGAAGCTGGTCAGGGGTTTTTTGTTACACAAAACACCTTCAATGCCACCACGTGCACACTCATGCCTCAACGCCCGCCCTGGCGGCTGTGAGGGCGACTAAGACCTTAGACCCAACAGAAAATTACCGCCCTTCCCCTCAGCTCCCGCTCCGCTGCCCCCTCCTGGCAAGTACGTGACATTCGGGTTGTTTGCAAGCATCTGCGCCACATCCTTCTGCGTCTCGATTCTCCTGATCTGAATCATACCATCACCACTCTTCGCCACCGCCTTACTGATCACCTCGGCCGCCTCCGACTCACCCTCCGCCCTGATAACACTCGCCTGCCTCTCCTGTTCCGCCTTCTCCACAATGAATCGCGCGCGCTCCGCCTCTTGCTGCGCAATCTGCTTCTCCTCGACGGCCTTTGTGAATTCGCGGCCGAAGGTCATGTGCGTAATACTGACGTCTTCGAGCGCAATGTTGAAATCTGTGGCGCGCTTGAGCAGGTCGCCTCGGATCTTGTTGGACACGGCTTCACGCTGTGTGATGAGCTCGGCAGCGTCGAATTGCGCGATGACGGATTTGAGAACTTCGTTGCCGATGGAGGGGAGGACACGCTCGTCGTAGTCTTGGCCGAGGCTCTGTCACTTGCATTAGTGAGTGCTTCTTATATAGCCGCTTGCGCTCGGCCAGTCTGATGAATCTCATGACGTACCTGGTATATAGTCGGGAGCATGCTGACTTCCGGGCGATGCAGTACCCTCAGCGTCAAGCTGACCATCTGCAAGTCCTTACTGCCCGTCGTCGTGCTGATGTTGCGCGGCTTGGTGCGTACATCGTACATGACTGCGCGCTGCAACCATGGCAGCAGGAAATGTGTGCCTTCGTTGACGACCTGGTCCTTGACTCCTGACAGGCGGTCGAAGATGACGGCCCGCTGGCCGCCCTTGACGTCGTAGATGGAGGCCGAGGCGAGGGAGAAGGCGACAGCGGTGGGGATGGCGAAGCGGTAGACTTGGTTGAGGACGTTGGTCGCCATCTTGAGCCTTGTCGTTTATTCGTAGGCTGGAAGGGCTATGTGGGCGGTTGGCTGAGGCGGGTGGTTTGCAGAGTGCTCTTGCCTCCCATCTCGAGTGATGATGTTCACTACGGTAGCTGGAAGCTCCAGGCGCCAAGACTCCCGAGCTCTCCGCTTCCGCTTCCGCTGCCGTCCATCATCGCCCTAGAGTCTCCGAGCCCAGCGAGACTTTGCTGGACCTCAATCATTCGGCGCATTTCCACTTGCCTCCCGCATCATATTCACGACTGTGACACGACACTTCACTCAGCGAGAGAGCATCGAGAGCATCGAGGATAGAGACTGAAGACAGGATAAACGACGGCACGATGAGACCGACACAGACCCTTCGCTCGGGCGGCAAGTGAGTACACCAGCCCTACGGGAGAGGGCGCGAGACAGCATTAGCAGAGAAGAGTCGCACGCATACTGACAACATGCCCACGCAGATGGCTAGGCCCATGGGGCGCCTTCGGTACGCTCACATTCACGCCCGCTCTCACTCCTGCTTCGACCAGCGCCCTCGATTTCTCCCGCCACTGACACGCACCTCTCCTATAGGCTCCATGCCCCAGAAAGGCATTGTCACCTACGGTCTCGCGCAGAACCGTCAGAACCCGCTGGCCGGCACTTTTAATGCCGCGGTCTTCAACACTTTCCGTCGCACGCGCCATCAGATTCTGTACTGGGCGGTGCCGATGTTGATTGCGTACGAGGGTATGCAGTGGGCCATTGAGCGGTAAGTCTTGTGCGCGTGGAAGTAGGATAGAATGAAGGAAACGGGAGGCGGAAAGGGAAGGCGAAAGCGACGAGCAAAAAGAAGATGCAGAGGCTGGGCTCGCGGATGGAGTGGCAAGAGATGGAACAAGGCGAGATTCGAACACGGAACTGTACAGAACGGAGATGAGCAGATGCGGGATACAGTGAACGTCATGCTAACGTTTACGGCAATCAGGAACGAATATCTCAACTCCAAGCAAGGCCGCGCCGAGTTCGCCGACGAGGAAGAGTAAGGTTAGCGCGAAGCGTAGAGGGCTTTGAAGAGATGTGTAACTTTCCGCAGCAAGAGCAGTATTTGTACAGTGTCCGATCACCAAGGGTGCGCATGTTTCCACTAGAGCCGCATTTCCAACGAGCCCAGCTTTCGTACGCATTGTCACCATTCGCACTTGCCAGATCATTCCTCCACCCGACTATGTGCAGAGTCCATTCGCGAAAGCTTCGACGCAAGCGATAAAGCGTAGTTGCTCGGCCACGGGCTCATCTGGAAGCCTATGGAGCGACTGCTCCTAGTCATCCAGGTAAGACAACTGGATTTTCGAACTTGATCATATACCCCAACCATAAAAGTCAAAAGGAGGCGTAGGTTGGAGCCCTTCACAGGGCAGTGTTGCGATCTCGCTCAGTCGGGAGTTTCAATCGGTCGACAGACGTAAGCTTGTACCAGGAAGCGGACTCGAGGCACAGCGATTGCTTGTTGAGATGATCTTGAGTGGTGAAGCTGTGTGGTAGCTAATCATGCAGTAATTTGAGGAGTTTGAGTTGGACATACAGTGCCTCCGCAAAAGTCTGTCTGCTTCAGAAAGGCGCTTCACGTCCTCTCCAGGCATAGACCTTATGTATGAAGGACTGTAGATCCGTCCGACGGGCTGAAAAACCAATTGAGAGGCCTTAGTACCGAAATCTCTACGCCAAAGAATTCTTGCGGAGGCACCATGAGTACTTGTATGCCACGAGAAACAATCCTTGGGTTGGGGAGACTGTGCACTTCCTACACGGATAGACTCACGCGGAGCCGGAGGCACTATCGAGATTTCGTATGGATGTGTGTTCGTCTGAATGCTGTATGGTTGCGTCCGCTGTCTTTCGCTTGACTTCTTGCACTCGTGCTTCACCAATCGAACAAGCGACGCGGAGTTCTGTCTACGTACGCGGATCAGCTAGTAGTGCAGGTGACTGTAGATATCATGAAGTAGACCACCCAAAAATGAGTGAGAGCGGTCGAACGAAAACATCTTCACGAAGCAAGCCCGCGTGGCGTATTACAACCTAAGGTAAGGTCTTTTTCTGTGACTTTGCGATCGTTTACTCAAGACTTCAGTGAGCTCGACCATCTTGCATCGAGTGTCTCTGTACTGCATTCGTTCTCGACCTGATCAAAACTCGTGTGACTTTGTTCTCCGTGGTCGCTGGCGTAGCCCTTCTCCTCTAAATCTCTGCTTCTCGACCTCACCTCCTCACGGACATCTTGCACTTCTAGCTCTGCGAAGATGGCGGCAAACGGCGACGCCATGATTCAAACAGGCATCTTTGAAGATCTGCAGCGGAAGATCGACGAGGATACCGCAGTCAAAGATGTTGGTGCCAGAAGTCTCTTGCTACCGAGCTTGTGCTAATGAACCGCCAGGCTTTGCGCGACATCGTCCAATCACTGGAGAAACAAGGTATACCAGCTCTGACTCCTCGAAGCTGAGTATTAGCTTACTATGTACTAACGACGATGCTAAGACCGAACCACGCAATCCATACTCTCAAGATCTCACTCCACGGCCACACAAGACCGTCAGTGTTGCCAGCCATTCGCCACCGTTCAAATCCCTAACGCCTTGCAGTGCAATCGGTAGTCAAAGCCGCGCAGACGAACATCGATAAGGAAATCGCAACCATTCAGCAGCTGTCCGAGATTGCCTCGAAACATCCTTACTACAAGTTCAATTATGCCTGGACGCGGCAGATGCAAGATGCGGTACGCCACTCGACAGAAATTGCCTGAGCAAGGCTAGTTGCCTACTGACACGCACAGTGTTACTCTGTACTCCTCTGTGGATGGCTGGGAGGCTTCGGCAAAGGAGCGACAGGCCAGCTCATGACTATCGAGGACGTAGGCTCGCTGATGAAGGTGCCCGTCAACTTGAAGGACCGCGATGCTTTCCACCTTACCATCGAAGAATATCTACTGGCGCTCATCTCGCTTCTCGAAGAGTTGGTAAGCAACATGTTCTCTACGGTCCTCAATTGCTCATGCGGCTAATCATGCCTAGGCACGCCTTGCGCGCAACTCGGTCACTCTGGGTGACCACCGCCGCCCACTGCAAATCGCACAATTCATCAAGGACGTCCATGCTGGGTTCCAGATCCTCAACCTGAAGAACGACACCTTGAGGAAGCGGAGCGATGGTATTAAGTACCGCGTGAAGGAGGTGGAGGACGTGGTGTACGATCTTAGTCTTCGTGGCTTGCTGCCGAAGGACTGATGGCTTTGAGCTTCTGCGCAAACCACTGCTTAGTCGGAAGAGCAGGGCTTTGGCCGGCGATTTGCGTTTGCCGTTCAGCAGAAACTGCAAGCCAAGTGCTCCGAAAGTTTTTGGAAAGTGCACTTGAAGCGCCCACTTATAGGCGCAGATTGCATGCCTCGCTGAGAGCAGAAGCGACGGGCCAATACAGCCCCCAAGGGAACGCACTGGCTCAGACGGACTGCGCCCCCTGCTAAGATCTTGTGCCTTACTTTATCGCGCATACATTAATAAACTTGTCGAAGGTCAATCCTGTAATATCTGCCTTCGCAGCTCGGGCTGCGAGCGCAACAACAAAGGTTGAGCAGAAAGCTCTTTACCCGCTATCGTACATGTTTCCAGCGCCTTGCAATGCATTGCTCAGTATAACCAGTTGCAACCCTTCCCTCACAGCAACACACATCTCCTCTACCTGTTGCCAATGCTCGAGGGCCCCTGATTCGCCATCTGCGCATTCTGCTCCTGGAACCTTTCCCCCAACCGCTCCGAGCTCTTGAGGAATTTGTCGACACACCGCATGACACAGCCCTCCTCCTTGCCCAGTAGGCTCTTGGATGTAAAGTCCGTCACGCAGTCGTTGAAGCATCGTTGGACGAGGTTAGAGTACATCTGTTGGGATGATCAGCGACGGCGTAAAGGTGGCGACGGGCCACGTCATGGTCTCCGTACGTTCATGAAATCCTTCATCTGCTTGCGCTCCATGCGGCCTTGCAGCTCGCGCTGCTCGGCAGGAGTGAGCCTGCATCCCGGTTAGCTGCTATTCTTGCCATCAGAGGATGGTCGTGTGACGGTACATTTCCATCCCGGCCATGGCGGTGTTGGGTCGATCGGTGATGTGATGGTGTCTTAAGGTACTCGCGAACGATGATCTCGTTTCCGGCGGCTCGATAAGGTAGGATGCGATGGGAGGTGGCTATGGCAGCTACTCCCGTGACGGCTTCTCGAAGCTCTGCTTTCCAGACAGCATCTTCAACGGCTGTTCCCGCTGCATAGCGTGGAGGTCCGGCCAATCGAGCTCCGCCTCCGTTGGAAAACGCTTCAGAGCTCTGGGCGAGGGTGCTGCACAGGCGGGTTGCTTTTGTGTTTCATGTGCCACCGAATTATTTTGGACGTGTCCATCACTGCTGTTCTCGCTCGCACATAGCCACGTCGTTCAGCAGAGTGTTGCACGCTATTGCATGATCGCCTCCTCAAGCTGTTATTTTCGGGCTGGCTTGGCGTTCTGGAATCGGGACCAGCAGTAGGGTCGACGGTAGACCAGGGCAGAGCTCGAGAAGCGAGCGACCTTCCTGTCGGCCTGGGCACCAGACGCTGGCCAACCACCTTACATCATAACTCGGATCTTGCCAATATCACCAACATTCACACGGCGGCCTGCCCTACCACACCATCGCCCTCGACCAACCTGCCGCAAAAGGCCTCGTTGGAGCCAGCAGCCTGCTGCAAGCGACGGCGGACGAGCGCTATAACCAAAGCACTCTAATCGTGATTGCTTGGCGGTCGTCCTTCGCGCTGGACCGCCTGGTCTGGACACCCTCCGCCGTCAACTCCGAACGCGCAACATCACCATAGCCGAGCGCGCATGTGAAGCGTATCTGACCAGCATGCGCTGATCGGCTCACATTCTTCCGCTGAGCACACATACAACAACTTGCGACGACGCTGAGCAAGCACGGCACGCGCACCCAGCGCGTCACACAGCCGTGCACGCGACGACATTGGGTTCGCATCCTTGACGGCGCGAGAGCCGACACTACGACTCTGCACATGTGGGACCGGACGTGAAGGACACTGATTGACGACCATCCAGCATGGCAAGCGGCGGCCCTTCGACCGCCCATGCAGGCGCTGGAGGTCCCAAACCCGCACCACCACCCGTGCAGAGCGAAAGAGTTGAGCAGAAACGAGACTTGGCAAGCTGGTGGAAAAACTTCAAACGGGGCGACAAGAAGGCGCCGGACATACCAGGTACGTTCGGGCAGACATGGCGCTCTGCGAGCGTTTCACTATTGCGCATCCATTCCATGTCACATGACCGTGCGCTGTCCCGCGACCGGCAACGCATGATTGTAGCGTTCTTTCTGCTGCGCCGCGCAAGAAGCGCCCTGTCCATCGAATAGTGAGACCAGAGTGAGCAGCTTCTAACGTTGGACTATACGCAGGCTCGCAAGGCATCTTTGGCGTGCCTTTGCAGCAAAGCATCCGATATGCGAACGTGGCCATTAGCCTCTTCAACGACGAAGGCCAAAGCTACATCTACGGTTATGTGCCGATAGTTGTCGCCAAGTGCGGAGTCTACTTGAAGGAGAAAGGTAAGATCGAAACTTAGGACTTTTTAGCACTTTGACATGATCTGACGAGGCGCAGCGACCGACGTCGAGGGCATCTTCCGTCTGGCGGGAAGTGAAAAGCGTATCAAAGAACTCAAGGCAGCCTTTGACTCGCCTGACCGGTATGGAAAGGGACTCGACTGGACGGGGTACACTGTGCACGATGCCGCAAACATTCTTCGGCGATACTTCAACCAGCTTCCGGAGCCGATCATTCCGCTCGAGTTCTACGAGCGGTTCCGTGAGCCTTTGCGGAATCACCAGGCACAGGCGGTCGGTGCTATTGAGGCTCAGAGCCCAAGCGTAGGTGACTTCAATCACGAGCTCGCCATCAAAGTGTACCAAGGCCTCATCACCGAGCTGCCACCGCTCAACCGGCAGCTGCTGCTTTATATTCTCGATCTCTTGGCAGTCTTTGCGAGCAAGTCGGACCTAAATAAGATGACCACGGCGAACCTAGCCGCCATCTTCCAGCCTGGCATTTTGAGCCATCCCCAGCATGACATGGCACCACAAGAGTACAGACTGAGCCAAGATGTATTGATCTTTCTGATCGAGAATCAAGACAGCTTCCTAATCGGCATGCCCGGTACCGGTGCGGACCCGGAGACAGTGCGAGAGGTGCAAAGCGGAACGCCTGTGAAGCAGCCTACCACACCAACCACGCCTAGCAGATCTAAGACTGTCATTGGCCGGTCAGGTTCAAATGCCAGTGCCGGTGCAGACAGCGTACGAAAATACGGCAATGTTCGCCGCAATGTGTCCGTTTCGAGCAAGCATAGCAAAAGATCAGAAGGGGGACCAACGCCAGTGACTCCAAGCATCGGGAGTCCCGCGACGCCAACCAGCGGCCTAAATAGAAGCAACACTGTGCCGTCGAGACGAGCAGGCAGCGCTGCTCATTCGCCTCGCTTCTCGCAGCGCGACAAAACATCTGATCCACCGACACCCAGTCCAGGTGCTGTCTCCGCATCAGCGTCTATGAGAGGGCAAGACTCAGTGCAAGTCACACCTGTAGCGAGCGTGGCGCCTTCATACCCACAAGCGCCCGAAGTCATCTCGGCGTCGTCCAGCGAAGCAACGACTCCGATGGCAATAGTCGGCAGTGACCACTCTTCGGCCACGCGAAGTGATTATGTCACTCCCAAGCGGGACACTACACCTCTCCTAGCGCCTTCCGTTGCAAGCGGCGAGCCACGATCCGAACGCTCCCCATCGACCACTGCTTCGAGCTCTGGTCATGGGTTCCTGAACATCTTCAAGCAGTCGCCGACTAGCGAAGGCGAAGGCAGGAAGCCAAACAAGCTACAGAAGCGTCGCATACCAGGTTCCGCGCTGTCAAGCGCTCAGTCGTCGGCTCAGTCCCTGCACGAGGAAGACCAAGCGGCCCCAGTGCAGCAGCTATCACCGGTCACCCCAAGTTTTCCGGCCGGAACCTTCGACCGCGAGGTTGACAAGACTGAGGCGCACTCGAATTATACGACTGCGCAGACGACACCCGTTCTAGCAACGCCTCAGCGGACCTACACCGATGCGACATTGCGGCCGACGACGTCGCCGACGCAGTCGTATCATTCCACGGACATGTCAGACGCGGATATGGTCGGTGACGACATGCCTAAAGAAGCTATCGACCACCCTGAAAAGGAGCGAAAACGCCACAGATGGCGCTTCTCGCGGTCGCAAAACAGACTTGACCAACCGCAAACACCGGGTGAGAAGAGCAATACCAACCCACTTGGGACAATGTCGCCAAGAGAGCAAGCTACCTCCCGCTCTACAATTGGAAGTGGAGCTGGGAGCCAGCCTCGACGAAGCTTCCAAGAACCGACCCCATTGAATTACGCAGCAACCGATCCAGCTGCTGGCAAGCCAATGCAATCCCATCAGCATGGGCAGACCTCCGGGAGCGAGGCCGTCTTTTCGGATTCGGAAAGAGAGAAGAAAGGACCGATGTCTTGGATTAGAGGCAAGATCCAAGAGAGGCGAGAGAGGGAGGCGGAGCGGCGGGCGAAGACGCCGGAGAGGCACCGCGAGAGGAGCGAGAGCAAGCGAGACTTGCAATCGCCTGCTGAGGCTCTACCTGTGCGTGGAGCATCGTTGGAGCAGCAGCGAGCTGGATCCGCCGTCGCTGCACCTGCTTTAGCAGCTCCTCCCACAGCGCAGGCGTCGACGCAGCAGTCTCAAGCTGCGCCGCAGAGCGCACCCCCTGCAATTCCTCCTCAGGCACCCCCAATGGCACCACCTCCGCCGCCGGCACCATCGAACGCGTCCCTAGCTCCCACAGAGGCGCCTGTCGAAGCTGCAGTAGCCCATCACGAGGAAGGAAGAAGCCTTTCTGAGCCCCACGAACATCAGGCTGGGTCTGCGCAGAGACAAAGCATGGACAAGCGATGACGCTCCCTTCAGACTGAATTTCCTATGTAGTAGTAATGTATATTGCACCACCACCTCCACTATGTTCACTTGCAATCTGCGCTTGGCGCCACAGCCAGTGGTGCGCTCAGTAGAGATCGGATGGGCTCATCAAACACAGTCGAATTTGAGCAATACTTCGACTTCGGTATACCATAGTTTAATCACCTACAGCATCTTTGCCGACATAGCTGTGGTAGCTGGCGTTACTGTCAAGAGGCCTAGAACGTCTTGCAATCTACACACTCTACTACGCGTCCGTCCCTCCCGGACCATCTGTCTCAACCACAACAACAAAACCTAGCCCAGACGTGCCAGCCAGCGTCTTATAGGCACGGCTTGCACAATTTTATAGAGCAGAGACAGAAACGAACCAGCATCTTGATTGGTCAGCACCGTCCCGTCTTTTGAACTCTAGCCGCAAATGGGCTGCGGGCTGCGGTCAGAAATAGCAGCGTTTCAACTTTTTGTGTTTTCAAGCTCCTCGGGCCTTCCAGTGAAGAGGTTCGCAGTGCCGATCGTGCCTGCATGAGGCCTCTCGCGTGCCAGCTGTCAACTTGAAAGTGTGGTAGATGTTCTTGAGACAAGCTGTAGACGTCACGAACGCGTGGTGGGGAGAAGAGAGCTATGGGAGAGCCGATCTTCGAAGAATGGATACTTTGAATATGGTTGTTGTCGTCCTTCCTTGGTTCTGTCCGGGAACGAGAAAGTGCACGTTGGACCGATCGTGGAGGGTTGTGGAGGATTTGCACTCTGTGCTGTGGGTCTGTGAGATCCTACCCTACTTGCCTACTACGACCAGACCCAGACCAGGACTGGCCGGGATGGATGGGCAGCCGATGGCTTGAGTTGATGTCATGTTTTGGAGGCGGCGCCGTTGTTGCCGATGTGAAGGCCGCGGTCGGTGACGGTCTTATTGTTATGTGCTTGATCACATCTTTGCGGACTCGTATGAGAGTGATGACTTGAAACCGTGTCTTGTTGGTCACAACGAGATGTTAGTTCATGATGACCTGCCTGTTTAGACCAAAGATCATCCGAACACAGCAGCGTCATCGGGTTTCAGAAGCGTCATCGTGCAAGCAGCAGCGTTCGCCCGAGGTGCTGGAGGCCCGTGAAAGCTTGAGCAGCGTCGTATTACGGCTTGGCGAGCCTGAAAGCCTCGTCTCCACCCGCCCGCCGGACTTCTGCATTTGCAGGCCATCGCCCGCTCGCCATCTCTTCTCGCCCCATCACACACGCTGCTGTTGTATATACCGTTCGTTCGTTTATTGTTTCTCTTGTCGGTTTTGGAGTATCCGAGACCTCCTTTTGGAACGGTTTAGCAGTGGTAGTGAGTATCTCAGGTAGTGATCAGCGACGAGAAGAGGACGGGAGGATCGTCGGAAGGACCACGGCGTAGCTCGCGCATCTGATTGACGCGCTCGCTAAAGAGAGGTGTTCAGCCACCACCCCTGCTGGCCGATCTGCTGGTGAGTTAGGCCATCCTGTTCTATCCTTCGCCAGCTAACCATGTCGTTTGGCTTGCAGCCTCGCCTGCGTACTGCTTGACAGCGCGCTCTTTCGCCTTCTGCTGCATCGTTATCCGCCGTGCTGCCTGGTAGCAGCGACCGCCCGAGGATGCCGTCGATTCGCGCGATTCTTTTCTACGCGCTTCCTTTGGTGGGCTCCTGCGGCGCTCAACAGCCTACCGAGAGCCGAGACGAGGACGTAGGGAGATTTCAGCAGCTCGTCGAGAACGTGCCGCGAGAATCGCTGGACGCGGCGCTGCGGGACCATCTTGCGCCCAAGTATCGAGATGGTGTCTTTGAAGATGTACCAAAGGGGATCCATGCGGTGCACAGCGAGGATCCGGAGCTGGCCACACGATTAGCGGACATTGCGAGCCACGAAGCGGCGCTCAAAGAGTATCTGGGCAAGAGACAGAACAGTAATGATACCACTACGGCTGATGTGGAGACGACGACTAGCGCTGTGGTGGTGACGGATGCCAGCACTTCAGAGGTTAGCTTGACGACAGAGACGACGTCGCAGGATCCTACGACTGCACCGGAGCCAACTACGAGCGCAAGTCCGGAGCCTTCGACCACTGAGGCCCCAGCCACGTCTGAGCAACAGAGCTCGACTCCAGACTCAACTACAGCGGCTCCCGCTACGACAGACGCTCCCAGTACTGCGGACGAGCCTAGCACCACGGATGCACCTAGTACCGCGGACGCACCCGGTACCACGGAACAGCCCAGTACTACTGAGGCTCAAAGCAATTCTCAAGGTCAGTCTACTTCCGTTATTCCGGGCACGTCCCAAGTAGATCGTCCGTCGTCCGTCGAGTCGAGCGCAACCGAGAGGCAAGACACCACTATCGCGCCGGTTCCGTCGTCGGATGCTGCCACCCAGCCCGCCAATACTAGTCCTCAGCCGACAACTCAGGGCACCACTGCTGAGCCATCACGTGACACCTCGCCTGCGACCTCTGCTGCTGGCAGCACCGGGCAGACGAGGGAAGCGTCGAGTGCGCGAACGAGTGCTAATGCGCCTGTCGTGCCGCAACCCACTGATGACGCGAGCTCTCGCAGTATCGTCTTTTCGGACGTGTCATCGGCAGGCCAGCGCACGACTCAGGGGACTAGTCCGGCGGGCGAGACCTCAGGCGCCTCTCCTACGAGCGATGGCTCTTCGTCTGAGAATGAAGGCTCATCAGCTTTGATAGGCCCAAGCGACGATGATCCCACAGCGCCTGCCACATCCAACCCTGCACCCGGAAGTACAGCCACGTCAGATGATGGGTCCCCTGGGAGCACCGTGGCTGTTCCTGTCACTAGGACAGACGACGCTGGGAGCAGCGTCGTGACTAGCGAACCCGCATCTGTCCGTGATGGAACGACCGTATTGCCGGTGGCTACGACCAACAATGCCGGGAGCTCCGTGACATCTGACGTAGTGGTGTCTGCTCCGACCGTTGCCTCGTCCGATTCGGGCGATGACAACGATTCTGCTACATCGCGAGGGAATGCAGGCTCATCTGAAGCAGGTTCTGGCGGAAGTGCCGTTGAGATCACAACCACCGACGGCGATGGAAACACCGGAGCCACCACGGCTGTTGCTGCATCGACTGTAGAAGCCAGCACTCCATCTCCCGTGACCACAACCAATGCCGCTGGCAGAACGATTACCAGCACGCCAGCTGCCATTGGTGGCAATGCCGGCTCTGGCGATGATTCCGCGCAGTCCGCGGCAGACGGTACCTCTGACGGCCCCACTGCAGACGTAACGACTTTGCGAACTACCACGCCACCGGCCACGCAGTCTGGCGTCCTCGTCCCGGTTGTCATCTCTTCGACAGATGCCGATGGCAGCGTTGCCATTCGTACTACTTCGGCCTTTCAGACGTCTGCTCCAACAAGTGTTGATGAGCCACTTACAACCACGGACGCCCGAGGCAACACCTTCACGACTTCGACTCGTGTGCCGGCCGCTGTCATAACCAGCACAAACGCCCAAGGTCAGGCCGAGACAACGACCTCGCCTCTCGCCAACGTCCAAGTCGCATCTGGTGGGAACATCATCACGTCTGCCCCTGCCTTCGGAGCAACTACCACTGCTCGAACCGGCGGCAACGGCGGCGGCAACAATAACAATAACAACAACAACAATAACAACGACAATGACAACAATGGGTCGCCCGACGTCGTCAGCGCGTACACCACCACAGACCAATACGGCGGCCGCGTCGTCGTCTCTGGCTCTAGGGCTGGCGAATTAGTCACCACTACCGACTCCCAAGGCCGTACAATCGTCTTGACCTACACCCCTGGCGCCAGCGACGTTAGCCAGCTCGTCCTTCAAACGACCAGGCTTCCCAACGGCCAGCAAGTCACCATCACCTCCTTCGCCGTCGTCGGCGGAGCCGCTACCATCACCACCCATCTCCCGCGTCCCTCAGCGGCACAGCAATCAAGCGTATCACCCGGTCTCCAGTCCGGCATGGCCGCTCCTACCGGTCGGTATATTGGCGAAATGGCTGCGCTAGTCGGCGGCGCTATCGGCGTCGCTGCGGCTGTTTTGTGAATGAAAAGTTTCGCCAGGTACAGGAAATATTTGCATGTGTATACGTACGAGACGATTACGAATCTCAACGCGCGGAAAGGTAATGGGTCGGTTTTCTGTGCATAGCGGGAAAGGAAAGGGAACACAGGGCGTTCGTTGATAAGGTACATACAGATGATCGGGCGGGCGGTCTCGAGAGCGATCAGTGGCTTTTATTGGCCATGTGGTTGAAGACGTTTTGTAATTACGAGAAACGCTTTATCTACCCTTACGTACGCAGATGTTCTGAAGTCATTTACAAAGTTGCTGTTTGATGTCGGTAGTAGTGAATGGCATTTAGTACCTAGGATGTAGTGGTGGCAACCACACTGGCGTGCAAGGCTGACTCGGCTGTGGACTTGGCACGATGTCAGCCAAGCTGGCGCACAGCCCCGGTCTGCAGTGGCGAGCTTGCCCAAACACGGAAAGCTGGGACGTCTGCACTTTCAACTTGTTGGAGTTCTTGCCTTTACAATCACGTTGACAACACCACTGTCACACTGCTACGTTCCCAAAAGGACCGTACAAGACAAATCTCGCAACATCGACTGAAAAAATCTCGAGCGCCACACCAGCGAGACACGAGAGGCGAGAGACAAAGAACCCACCCAAAAAGTCAAGCCATCAATCAACAACAACCACCCGTCGCAGCTCTCACAGAGACAAATCCGGACAGAAGGAACCCGTACCAAACCACCTCGCTCAGGGTTTCCACAAGATGGGTCTGATGTGGACTAAGCACATTGGCGGCAAACACGCTGGTAAGCGCCAAAAAACCCCCTTTCCTACGTAAGGTAATGACAAGCCTTTCTGTTCTAACAAGTACACACAGGAAGCAATGTCGTCGTCGACAGGCATGGTGTGCACAAGACGCCTTGGCGGTTCAGTCTGGGGAGGTTCAGCTGCTTTAAATGAATTTTGGGATCTTTGCTGGGAAAGAGGGGGCGGAGGGGACCTACCTGCTCTTTACCCTATGTTGATCGTCTGGCGGTGTTGGAAGGAGTTGTGAAAGGTGATGAATGGTGAAGGCGGGAGCTTTTTTTTTTTGGCAGAGGGCTGAGGTAGTCTTATACCTGATCATACCTTATTGAGTGAGGAGATGGAAGTTTCCGCCTTGTGAGAATTTTGACCAGGGGCTCTGCATGCATTGACTTTCAAGAGACCATTCGTGATCGACCCTGAAATAGCGTGCACACTCCTTGCGTTCGGCGGCTAGACATGGTTGGTTTCCAACGCATCAGGCTATCTCGTCTGACGATAGGAAGAAAGTACGATAGATTGATTGCGCGCGGGTACAACTCATAGTACTGAGTATCTGGCCCACCGCAGGACGATCAGCCCAAGATGCCAAAAGCGGGGAAGGCACGCTTATCAACATTTCCTACTGACCCGCTAGCACTCTCACGCCGACCCAAGTTGATTAACCAGCGACTCGGAAAAGCGTGTCCGTTTCAGCTGCTCAGGATCTAGCCGCCGAGAGTGTCCGGGTCAGACATCTGGATCTTATGCGCCGCAACGTCCTTGCTGCCGGGGCCCGCAGTGCTCGCAGCAGCTACTGCCATATGAGGGCGTCGAGGCGTTCAGCTCTCGGGTTTTGAGATGTCTTTAAAGTGGATGCGTAGCCTCAGAAGCTGTGTAGATTGAAGGTCTATAGGAGGCAGTGAGTCGAGACCGGCAGGTCTGTTTTCAGTTTCGATGCTCTGGACAGCAATACCACCTCACGTAACAGAAATCAAACGAGACGTCTTCTACCTGTTTGTCCTGGCAGTATTTATAGCGGCTCGCTTGCCGCTCAGCATGCCAATCCCACTGTTGTAATTTCGCAGCCCCAGCAATGCCGCCCCACTGCATAGGCTTCATGTCGCATCAACGTCAGCATCACGGAGCCTGTCAGGCGGGCTCTGGCAGAACTGGCAAGGCGGGCACTCCCACTCCGCCTCCGTCTCGGCCTCCTCCAGTATCGCGACGCAGCTTTCGTGATACCATCGATGCTGACAACCAACTTTCTTGCAAGCTATTGCATCCTCCTCGACTTCACTGAATCCGAGACCACACGAGAAGCAGCGTGTCGTGCTGTCGAAGTACACCTACGTCGTGGCCGCATTAGCTCACTAGCGTCGATGAAACACTTGACAATGAGCGGCGGGCTAGCGGCGTTTTTGTCTGCTTCCAAGCATCAATGGTTGTTTATTAGTGAGGTTTAGTGTCAACGACTCGCACGTCTCAGCCATCGCGTATCTTCTTCATCGGTGGCCGGAGCAGACTGTCGTCAGGTAGGCCACTACGCTTAGTGCCCGGTAGACTACCTGTGGAAATCTCGTGAGCCTCCGTGCTCACCTTCCGCGCTGGGTATTTGGTATCAAGTCCTTCAAAGCAATTCCAGCTAGGAGGCTTGCCGGTCCCGTCGCCGATGAAGTAAGGATGATGCAGCGCCTGTTCGGCTGTCAAGCGCTTCAATGGGTCGTACTCCAACAGTCGCTTGAGAAGGTCCAGTGCGGATTCGTTAGGAGGTGGCGAGCCATTCTGAGTGTTGTAGTTGTTGTTTGTGATCGTGCTGCGGTACCACTTGTCCAGTCCGACTGGCCTGTTGACTCCAGGGTTGTGCATTGATACCGTCTGCAGACTGGGATACTCCGGCATCGCCTGCAAGAGAGGCCATTCCTGCTTCTTTGGGAGCCCGAGCACTTCACCTATCTTTCCCATCTGATTCCGCTGGAATGGCACGGTCTTCTTGGAGTCTTGCTTCGCTTCTTCTCCTTTGAAGATTGGCCGCAAGCTTAGCAATTCGGCGAAGATACACCCGACGGCCCATAGGTCGATTGCCGGGGTGTAGTGTCGGGAGCCGAGTAGCAGTTCCGGCGCTCTGTACCAGATTGTGACGACGACCTTATCGCCGCTAAACAAGGCATGCAAAGGCTTGTAGAACAGGCGAGCTAGGCCAAGATCGCCAATTTTGATCTCGCCTCTGGACGTGACCATGATGTTTGCTGGCTTCAGGTCGCGGTGGATCACCCAGTTGCGATGTAAGTACAGCAGGCCAGATAGGAGCTGATACATACACGAACGTAGTGTTGATGCGGGAATGGGCGTTCGAGGCAGGAGACTGTGATGGTGGATTATCTGCAGTAAGTCGTGCTCTGCATACTCGAAGACCATGAAGATGCACTTGGACTCTAGGATGATCTCCACGAGGTGTATCAGAGCCGCGTGCGACAGCTCAGTGCAGAGCGCCATTTCCCGGATAGCAGACTGTGAGATGCCCGTGTACTGCAACTCAGCGCCCTCTTTGTCCGGCTTGAACTTCTTGATGGCGAATGCCTCGACGTTGCGGCCAGCGGGATGCGGTCGCGGCTCGACCGGCTTCGTACTGTTGCGCTTCGATACGGCTTTGTAGACTCTGCCATAGGTACCACTGCTGATGAAGCCGACAATGTCGTAGTTGTCATTGATATGCCTTTGGGGAGCGTATGGCGTCCCGTTCATCTTGACCAGTGGCGGTGTATCAGGTGCCTCTGCCAGGAGTCAGTGATCGATATACTTCGGAGTGAAGTTCGAATAAGACCGAGATCTTCATTAATACACGACGGCGACACTGCTTATTTTGACTGACATGCATTGCATCACGAGGCAATACGCGAAACCCAGAGACGACACACCTTCAAAAGCAGCCTGCGCTGTTCGCTTGAGGCCTGGATGGGGAGCAGGTACGCTGGCAGCGGAAGCCGGAGCATTTCTAGCAACGGAAGGCGGACCCATTACTCCGCCGGCTGAAGGGGGGTTCGAGGCTGCCATACCTCAGGTAATGATGACTCGCGAAGGAAGCCAGCGTCAATTCGGCGCCAGTCTCACCTTGCCAACCTTCCGTACCTTGCCTCAGAGACCGTCGGACCGTCACTCCTCTCTCCCTACTAGGTAGGCAGAGCGGGACGGCGGATGAGCGACTTGGCAGCGTTGGCACCTCAGTCTGTCGGTGCTCCAGATTCCGAGTGGAGTAGGTGCGAGATGGAGCTGTAGCGTTGCGCGCGGTCGCCTCGGGCCGTGATGGCGACGTGCATATGGCCGCGATAGAGCTCTCGAACACACTGTCTGATGTGGATGTACTGTAATAATCACGCTGCCGATGAGCATCATACGCGCGTCCTGCGTAGCACCATGGTGAACTACCTATAGGTACGCAGCGGCGGGATGACTTGGGCGGACTGGCATAGAAAGGGGTGCTGACGGTCTCAGGCAGGCAGTGCAGGCAAGCAGGCCCCTCTGTTCCGATCGTCAAGCAGGTGTTGTGCATGCTTAATCAGCCTGCATAAGATAAGGTAAGGACGTCACTCCAAAGGCCGAGAACGTGATGTGATCGCGCCTAGAGTTCAGCATCGTGCCTTCTCGTCACTATGTGTCCAGCAGCTGTTTGGAGCTCTACATGATACCTCGCGCGTATTGTGACTCTCGTGACAATGGCCACCGGCGCGCTGAAAGACATTACACCATACTTCGTCTACCTCTTATTGACGGCGACCATTGGACCTCTCCTCTTTGGCTACCATCTCGCGGAGCTTAATGCGCCTCAAGAAGTCATTACGTGCCAGAAGGACTCCGTATCTGGCAATGCCATCTCACGCTTTTACTCAGCGATCGGCTCAGCACTGCGCCCAGCAAGCGCTGATGGACTCCTCCCACATTGCATTGAGATGAGCTCCCTCCAGTTCGGCCTCGTTTCCTCATTCTTCACCCTCGGCGGCTTCATAGGAGCTCTGTCAGGAGGACCCATTACAGCCAAGTATGGCAGGCTGAGGGCGATGATCGTTTCCGGCATTCTTGCTGCGATTGGACCTGCTTTCGAAGCACTGGCTACGAACATAGGTTTCTTGACAGCAGGGCGCTTTATCGCGGGTCTAGGAGCCGGTGCGGCCACAGTCATTGTGCCCATCTACATTAGCGAGATAGCGCCACCGCACCAAAAAGGCTACTTTGGCAGCTTCACGCAGGTGATGATCAATGTAGGAATCCTCACAACTCAGCTACTTGGACTATTCCTCAGTCGCGGCCAGCTCTGGCGTATCATTCTCGGAGTCGGTGGCGCAATCGCTGTCGTGCAGGTCGCAGCGCTGATCCTAGGCGGCCAAGAAAGTCCGAAATGGCTCGTAGACAACGGCAAGCCGTCTCGTGCTAAACGCACACTGCTGAAACTGCGTGGCCACCAAGCCAATGTTGAAGAAGAGGTCACGGGCTGGGGCTTAGAGAGCGAGCGGGATGCAAACGACGAGGAGGAAACACTGCTCGCGAACGAGGACCGGATGCATGAGCACCCTGACAAGGGGCCCGATTACGACGAGCAACCTGACATCAATCGGGATGAACACGGCAAGCGGCGTTCGAGAGTAGGCAGGGCAGGGCAGCGAGTCGAGAATTTCACCAAGACCATCGGCTTCCTTGCCGTCTTGCAAAACTCTGACTACAGGCCTGCTGTCATTGCCGTGGTCATGATCATGGTCGGTCAGCAGCTGTGCGGGATTAACAGCATTGTCATGTACGGCGTCAGTCTGCTCTCTGATCTGCTGGAGGCCAACAGCGCAGTTCTCAACGTGGCCGTGGCGGGTCTGAACCTGGTCGTCACGCTGGCTGCTGCACCTCTGGTGGACAAGCTGGGCCGCAAAGCGTGTTTACTGTTCAGTATCGCAGGTATGGGCGTCAACAGCGTCCTGCTAGCGGTCGGCATCATGAAGGGTCTCGCGCCGCTCTCGGCAATCGCAGTACTGCTATTCGTGGCCTCCTTTGGTCTCGGCCTCGGGCCCATCCCATTCATCCTGTCTTCCGAGCTGGTGGGCGCCGAAGCCGTGGGTGCAACGCAGTCCTGGGCGTTGGCAGCGAATTGGATTGCCACCTTCGTCGTCGCACAATTCTTCCCGCTGGTCAATGAGAAGCTTGGCAAAGGGCAGATTTATTTCATCTTTGCTGGCTTCGCTGTAATCTTCGGCTTGTTCACCGCATGGTGGGTTCCAGAGACTAAGGGTAAGAGGGACGCTGACGAGGTTTGGGGACGTGGTAAGAGAAGGGAGAGGGAAGATTGAAAACGTATGTACCCGGCATTCTCAACAAGCCCACCACTTGAACATCGACCGTTCATCTCATCTTGCTCATCTGGGCACCAAAGCTCGATCGCGGACCCTGGTCTGTCTTTCTCAAGCTGTAGATCGGTGTCCAAACGTATCATCTAGGCGTCCAGACGCTTGACATGTTCCAGCCCCATGTTGCCAGATTCTGCTTGTGAAACGTTCAAACAGGCAGATGGTGACTCTGAACGGATCAGAAAGCATAAGTTGACGTCTCTTGACACCCACGTACATCGTCTTCTGCGTTCCGCGAAGATTTACACTAGACAAGGAGGCCTACCAGCATTGCGTTGTGGCCTTCCCACACTCTGGGATATCAGACATGATCGGACCCCATCGTTCTTAAAGTCGGCTAAACCGGCGATCGCTTCAGCACGCGGTCACGAAATCCATCGGTGTTTCGACCGTGATGTATAAACGGTCGGCATTATAGAGGGACCGTCGTGAGTCTCAATGCTTCGAGCTGTCAGGCTGCGAGGGACGGGCGTCGCTGTAGACGTCGCTGTAACCTGTACTGCTCAAAAAGGAAGGTCGACTCGTGCTGTGCTGCTGTACCTTAAGCGACGGCTCGGAGCCAGCGGCTTAGGGCTGTCGGGAAGTTGCCGCGCGTTCTTCACAAACTACATCAACCAAGCCTTCTTGCCAAGATGATACATTCTCGGAGCATGGAACTAGTACTCTGTGCGCAACTGGTCTTGACTAGCAATGGTTGAGGGCTGATGTTAGAGCGCGAACCACTGGACCGCTCGTGCTTCGGTCGCGTTCAACAAGCAGGTGTTGTCTGCCGACAAACTCAATTGACGAGATGCGTCGTGGCCTCCCCCGACCGAACATCCCACGTCGTCCTATGTGGTCCTTGTCGAAGGAGGTTGCTATCTCGGTGACTATCGCCCTGCCACCTTCGTCGACTCTCCGAAATCTGACTTGTGGGAACGGTGTCTGAAGATTAGTCACAGGCGGAGAAAAATGCACCGTCCAGCCTAGTAGGTAAGGTAGTAATCTCAGATGCCTACTACGTGTCCGGGGCCGCCCCGATGCTAAGGCTCCAACCGCCGGACCGTCTACCAAGCTGTGCAAGCGTGGCCGAACGCTGCGTAAGGGGCGACGCAAGAGAGAGCTTGGCCAGAGCCTGGGCCATCCTATGAAACACCAGCGTGTGCAGCCGAACCTCACAGATGCAGAATGCTCAGCAGCCGCTGCCAAGCCGACGATTCGCAACCACTTCCCACCATTAGTGGACTCGTAGCGACCGGCGATGGAATGAGGTCAACGGTCAACGGTCAACGGTCAACGGTCAACGGGACAGAGTTGTGACGCAGCCTCGCAGACTCTGACAGTCCACGTATTTCCCCGGCTTCACGACGGCATGACTGGGCGTGTCGCGCTTTGAAGCAGAGCATTCCAGCACCAGTTCCAATCATGTGTG
The DNA here is from genome assembly GCA_005059885.1 of Salinomyces thailandicus. Taxonomy (NCBI): domain Eukaryota; kingdom Fungi; phylum Ascomycota; class Dothideomycetes; order Mycosphaerellales; family Teratosphaeriaceae; genus Salinomyces; species Salinomyces thailandicus. Next base: position 2,122 of record NAJL01000071.1, on the reverse strand, counting down.
CAAGACATCCGAGAGGGTGCTCGAGGAGCTGACTGGGGAACAAGAGTCCAGACCCAGTTCAATACACGCCCATGCTCAGGGCTTGCGAAATCAGCCTCCTTCTCTGCTTGCCATTTTGCCGGATCAGCTTAGCTGCAATACTTCTTAGCCCTACCTTGGCATATACAAAGCACAGGATACTGGTCTATTGCAGTGGAGGCGCACACCTCGCTGACGACGCGTGCTACACGTACCTTATGCGAGCCCTCAAAGTCAGGCAGAATGTACCTCCTAGGCGCAGCCAATGCCGAGCAAGAGAGGTAAGCTTATGTATATATTCCTTTCCTTCGACCGTCTTCGAAGAGGAAGATCGATAGCTGCTACACTCGCTGGATCTTGCTTTTCACTCTACTTTGAAGAATCAGTCACAGAACAAGAGACAAGATGGTTGCATTCTCCAAGTTCGGCATTGCTGCCGCTGCCCTCATCTCTTCCACTGTGGCCCACCCAGGCGATACCCATGACGAGAAATTGCATGAGGCCATGAGGAACCACGCCTCAGCCTTCAAGGCCAAGCGTGCTCTCGATGCCTGCGCCAGCAACCCAGAGACCCAAGCTCTCCAGGCACGGAACATTGCCCGTCGTTCTCAGGTCGCCCAAGAATTGCGCCAGAAACGTGGGATCCATGCCCGTAAGCCAAATTTCAACTAGAGCATGAGAACTTACAGTCATGCTGATACGCCAATCACCAGAGTCCAAGAAGTTCCGCCGCGATCTCGCCACCCTTGAAGCTTTTGAGGTCGTCAACCACAATCACACCGGCATTGCCAACTACGACCCCAACACGCCAGAGTCCATGATCTTCGGTGCCAACACGAGCTGCATCGTGACCCCAGAGGTCACTGACGGCCCATACTACGTCACTGGCGAGATGATCCGCAAGAATGTTATCGAAGATGAGTACTGCGACGGTGTCGAGCTCTACCTGGAAGCCCAGTACATCGACATCAACACCTGTCGGCCAGTACCAAACATCTACGTCGACATCTGGCAAGCCAACGCTACGGGCGTCTACTCTGGTATCTCGGAGAGCGGCAATTACGCTGCTGATGGTCTCAACAGCACATACCTGCGGTAAGCGTTTTGAGACGCAGACACACTTGGAGAGTGAACACTGACAATCACCACAGCGGTATCCAGCCAACGGACGACGATGGCGTAGCCGCATTCGAGACGATTTTCCCTGGCCACTACGATGGCCGTGCTACGCACACCCACCTACTCGCCCACATGAACGTCACCGTCTATGCCAACGACACCATCGGCACCACGAACAACATCACGCACATAGGCCAAGTCTTCTACGTGCCAGAACTCCGCGCTGCAGTAGAGGAGGTCTACCCGTACAGCACCAACGACGTCGCCATCACCAGCAACGACGACGACATGTGGTCCGTCGTGCAGGCCGACACTTACTACGACCCCTTTGCAGAGTTCATCTACTTGGGTGACGATGTTTCCGAAGGTCTGTTGGCTTGGGTTCAGATCGGTGTGAACGTGAGCGCGAATTACATTGATGATGATTACTACGCCGTTGCGGCTAACCTGTACGCCGATGGTGGACATGTGAGCTCGAATGCGCTCGGTAACATGGGCGGCGGCGGCGGTGGCGGCAACATGACTGGTGGCAACATGACTGGTGGCAACATGACTGGTGGCAACATGACTGGTTCTGCTATGCCTTCTGGCGCGGCTGCGGCATCTGCTTAGACTCGCATTTACAAACGGTTTATGGATGGTTTTGTCGATTTGATCAATTCAGCTTCGCTTGTAGCATTTTAAACCGTGTGGACGCCTACTACGGTCAGCTAATGGCACTGAAACTACCCTTTCATTCCATTCGACGCAGATGGCGCTTGGATGTCGCTCGTCTGAGGTAACAACTGTCTGGGACGGCCCCTCCAGCACTTTCTCGTACCTCATGGATCCTAGATTTTAGCAACGCTGGATTGTAGCTTTCGTACCCATTCGTACAAGCTGACATCCAAAGGTCAAGTATTACAATATTGACAGAACGAGGAGACGGGATATCATCATCCTCCTCGAGAAAGAAAAAAGAAAATCCCGTCCATCACGGAAGCCC
>NAJL01000070.1:82523-109811 GCA_005059885.1 Salinomyces thailandicus | reverse complement strand
GCCATGAAGGAAAAGGAAGAAGGTTGTAAAACGAAGAACAGGCCCTTAAGTAGATTCCGAAAGACGCTAAGGACTAGCGCGGATGAGGTAAGCCGCCGAAGAGCACGCAATGTCGTAGATGCGAAGCTAGTAGGTAGGTAATGACTCAGACGCTACTTCGAGGGAAGGCAGCGGCGGAGAGCACGCAATGACTCAGGTACGGACTGTTCAGACTCTTCTCCAAGCAAGAGCGTGTGCTCATGGCATTGATGAAAAGATGGACGCTGTCTCAGAACAATCTCTTCACGGACAGCAACCTCCGATGGAGGGCCACGATGTGGCAATTGGGATGAAAAATTCCCCAGTTTAAGCTCGAAAGCCTGGAACTGGAAGTTGCGAGCGAGCAGCAAGCAGTGGGGGGTTCCAAAAATTCCCCTCGGCTGAGCGGGCCAAAGGAGTTGAAAACAGAAAGGAAAGCAGGTTGCAGGACGAAGAAGAGGTTCTTAAATATGTTCCAAAAGACGCTAAGAGCTAGCGCGGATGAGGTAAGCAGCCTGGACAACTGGAGATGATCGATATCCCGAAGGCGTGTGGAAATGTGACACACATCGCTGCCAAGGCACTGCTTTCAGGGACGCCATCGCAAGTACTGCTGGTCAGGGAGAATCTAGATATTAACATACAATTCGCTCTGAGTATGCAATTTGAACAGACTTTGCTCCATCCGTATCGACGCGCAAAGGAAGATCGAATGGAGAAAGCATGGGCATATCCGACAGCATGGCTTCCTTCGACAAAAGTTTCCATAAAAAAAGCACTGTGACTCTCGCCATAGAAGCAGCGTCTTTTGCTATCCTGGATCGATAAATTGTAACCTTGCGAGACTGTCGACACGAATGAGACACCATGTTCCGTATTCTGAGTGGCATCATGGACGAAAGTGTCTGCACTTGGGTCTGGTCGCTCTACTAGGTGAGCAGCACCTTCGCAGGTGTGGACGGAGGGCTGATCCGCCGTCCCGGTATCTTGCCATAATCTCGCGTCAAACAAGAGTCCGAATCTCCCGCCATATGGACTGCCTCTGCCCCCGCTGTCGCTTGAAGTGATAGCTTCAATATCAGCTTCCCGCGGAATCGCAGGTAGCTCAGACGCGAAGATCCGTCTTCTTCCAGCGCTGTAAGAATGAGTGAGCACGGAATCACTGATATGCGAGGCAGGAAATTTTCGACGCCCTCGCCCGCTCGATACCACCTCGAACATACTACGAAATGATGTCTACAGCACGTCCAGTGCGAGCAGCGCATGCAATACCAATCGGAAGAATAAGCGCGTTATTTGCTCGATAGAAGGAGGGCAGCGAAGGACGTAGCGGGATGATGTTTTCTGGCACATTCTATGGTCCATCAACACCTCCGACCGGACAAGAGGTTCAAAGACGGCATTGTATGACACCCCGGTTCCTTAGTCACCGTGGTGTGCAGATCCACCGCACTTTAAGCACGCGATCGAATCAAAGAGAGCCTTGCGCTGTCGGAGTCATCATTTAGGACGTTAGGAACAGTGGCTCATTGAGCTTCACAGTTGAGGCAACTTGACATACTACGAGCTCTACACAGAGACTGTGCGAAGTGGGAAGATTTGGTGCAACAGCAAGCAGCACAAAATAGGTACGCGGGAATTTTCCAATTACACACTCGAGGTGAGCGTATTGCTTCCATATCGGGCAGTGTCGACCCTCGAAAAAATCCAGTCGACTAGGTCGGAGAAGCGCGGTGAAGCGCGCCGTACGTCTGGTAGTCTGGGTCAGTGAAAGGGAGGAGGAACTGCAACGGCAATTGCGCGTGAAAACATGACCAAGATTTGCTCGTCGCGCACGAGGATCAGCAAGTCCGCTGTGAACGGGCAATCATTTCGAGATTTTGACGGTAAGCGCGGTGGAGTTGATATCATGCCCCCGACAACTATCAATAACCTGTTGAATGAGATCCTGCCGTCCATTAGATCTAACCCTTCCCACAGCCGGTCTCATGATTGCATCGCTTCGCTGCACCTCCAGCTTCGGGAGATTCTCCAGTCGGCAAGGTGGGCATCGTTGGTAAGCGAAGATACATTTTCTGACGGTAATGTCGAGAGTCGCGTGTTGCCTGCTTTTGGCGTTGGGCGGATCGAGTACGAAAGATCTCGCGCTGATTTGGATGAGAGCGCTTGTACAACCTGATCTACTTTGAGAATCCCAAACACCTGCAAAGGTTTAACGCTCGTATCCTTTGTCGCTTATTCATCTCTTTGAGACGACGGGACGTACGCCGCCGACCTCATTCTCACCGCTCTGGGTGCTGCAGTGTTATGTCGTCTACCTCAGGCGCTGTGCGGTCGGGTGCTCCGAGAACAGCGCACGCGTTGCAGACCAATCTCGCAAGTCATAGGTCGCGTGGAAGGCGATGTCGTTGACCAAGAGGCGCTGATATGAATCGTTGCGGGTGCTCGGTGCCGTGTTCTTGTCCAAGTGCTTACACAATGCCCATGCTCTTCCCAATTCCTTGCGCCTGTGCTTTCCCTTCGCGTTAAGATCGTGTGGCGAGTGACTGAGAGTGTTCAAACCCGTGAGAAGTCAACGAGGTTGTAAAAGGTGACGACTTTCGCAGGAGGCAGAAGTTTCGTGAGATGCAAGGGATATCGTGAGACGCGAAAGGCTTCATGAGAGGCGAAGGTTCCGTACGAGGATCTCTGGTTGCTCTGCCACTCAAGCGTTCGCGACATGAGTGCTGATGGGTTGACTGACGGTCAGCGAAAGAATCAAAGTCGTGGGGAAATCGCGCCAGGCACCAGTGATCGAGCGTCTCGTAGAAGACAAAGCGCTTCGCGAGGATTCTGGGTGGCGTGCCACACGTGTGGGGCCAGAGGTCCTCGCACGTTGAACGACGAGTAGGCGTAGGGGCACGAAGAAGTGTCTAGATGGTACGTCTAATAGTCATCAGCGAGTCATAGATGCCTTTGTGGACTGGAAGCTCGCGACGCCTAGAAGAAGGCGGTACTCATTGCACTACACTCGATTTCGGCGAGGCTGGAGCTCTACGCGTGTGCTCAGTCGCGATCTGGCCATGGCAACGGGGACAACACTCATTACAGGTTATAAAGCATGACGGGGCAAGATAACAGATTCTCTTCTCCAGTGTCTTGCAGAAGCAAGCGAGCTGATGAAAAGAATGTGGAGGATGAGCATCCATGTGACCAGTGTCAGGGAACAATCCCATGCCAAAGGTGGGACCTCTGTCCACCTGCTTCGTTGTCGGACGTCTCATAACAAGGGTATCAGTAGTCAACGTTGTCTTAGGCTGAGGAACGTCCGTTGGACCTGCGAGCAGTCAGCTACCCGAAGACAAAAAGTTCAAGTTGAAGAAGAAGAAGAAGTGGGTTTAAATAGAAGCGGGAGGCTGATCCATGCTAACGGGGTGACATAAGCACTGTGCCTCAGGCCAGCTTTCGGGACCCTCACTCAATGGGCTCGTGCAAAGGAAAGAGCGAGCGCGTTGTAGCTTCCAATATGGTACGAGCAGGGTGGCAACATAATGCGAGTCTACTGTATTACTACGTTGTACATGGACGTTCCGCGACGACGACCATCTGTAAGACAGGAATGCGTTTGGCAGAATTCCCCAGGTCTGTTAACGAGCGAGTTCAACCTGATTGATGTGATGCGAGATGGCCGTTGATCTTCTCGACTGCGCGGGGCGGAAGTAGCCCGTCCAACACGGACAAGAAGCATCGATCGAGTAACAGCCGCATCTGAGCAGCTCCTCTAGAGGGCCAAGGATTTTATATCGTCATCTCACCAATCCTGTACACGCGCGTACCACACAACAGGGTCTAGTTCATTGACGCTTTATGCAGGATCGTTTCACCGCCCCGACGCTCACAATCGGGCCATTCACGTCTTTTCGCCGCAGTAACGCGGCCACCCCCAGGGTTCCGCTTCAAATGGCCCGGCTGTGACTGCTGTGTGGATCGGTCAAGTGCTGCGTCACGCTACAGAGAACCGATGAATTCCATGTGGCTACTTCCTTGTGGGAATGCATTGGGCGGACGTGGAACAAGTCTGGCGGCCCATTCCTCATGATAACGACTCGGATACCTGAAACTATCATGGGCGCTCGCCCCCTCGTGCGCAGTAGCAAACGGCGACAAAGAGTCAGACATTGTGAGACGGCTCTCATGCTCATCGGGGCTTCGGTAGGTGAGGAATTGGCTTCACGGCGTCTTGCTTTAGCTGGTCGGGGGGCATCAGTCTGAGCAGTTGAGCGCATGAGAGTCAATGGACAAGCAGTCGGAGCAGTGTATCTGCGCAGGACGATCGTCTTGAAGATCTGATTGGCGCCGTCCGCCAATCGTAGCGTTTATCGTATAAGTTCAGCGGTTGATCTACCTGCTGTCTTGTGATGTGCACTCTCGGTCGGTTTACGCGAAGCAGCTCAGGCGTGGGCTGTTCAACGCGTGCCTCGTTAGCATCAAGTCCCCGCCAGTGTCTCAATGGTGAAAATTGAGAACATCGACCTCGCGCATTGATGAGCGTCGTGTCCGCCCACAGCAGCAGCATGTATCTTGCAGCCGTAGAACTCACCTCGTCGCCGTAGGCAATGCACCGGAGTGAGCTTCGCACTGCAGGTGCGACCGGCCAATATCGCACCATCCCTCCTTCCTCAAGATTCATGAATAGCTCTCCATTGGTGACCTGACTGGTCCCGTGCATACTCTCATTGCCGCCTAGCCGACGAGTCGCCATAGCTTGTCTTCACTTTTACCTCCGACTTCAACCTGCGACGCAACAACAACAACAGCAACAGTAAGTCCCATCAACCCCCCTTTGACAAAGACAGCGGAGTCTCTGACAAGCCTACCACAGATGCAAGAGGAGAAGCAGGACGCCGCGCCACCACCACCACCACCACCACCACCAACGCGTCCTCCTCCGACCCCTCCACCCCCACCCTCACCAGGGCGTCCTTCGCCCTCTCCGCCAACCCGGCCACTTCCCTGCCGGCCAACTCGGTGGTCGCCGCCCCCGCCACCACCAACACGCACGCCGCCGCCGCCATCTCGGTCGCCACCACCTCCGCCGAGCGAGCGGCGGGAGCCGCCAGGGGGGGTGGATGGCGGCTGGGTGGACTGGTTCGAGTAAGTCATTCCCTATTACGTCGTTGTTGTCATGTGGACCTGGATTGCGCCATGGTGTGTCGAGATCACTGCGATCGGACTGGGAAGGTTGTTTTGCGACAGAGCGACTGCACCGATACTCACATCACAGCTGGGAAAGACTGATCCGAGGAAATTACCAGGATTGGAGTTTTGGGACTGCGACCACTGCCCTCGGTGGATGTCTCAAGACTTCTATCTCAGATTCTCGAGGACCTCGTCAACAGCACGTCTCCGGATACACTTGGCGATTATGCGCCTGCTATACAGGAGACCGGGCTTTGTCATTGCGACAACATTTTAGCTGGCCAATATCGATCCGGAACTACAGGCGACCACCATGTCCTGCAGCGCTAGCACTTTTCCCACCGACACCTCTTTGCTCTTATTGTCGCCTTCAAACTTCATACGCTGACTTCTTCACAGGCTGGTATTGCGCCGTGGGGACGCTGCTCGGGCCCGTCGTTTGGGCGGTGTTGATGGGAATGGGAACCGTAAGTAACGCTTCCCTTGCCTGCCATTTCTCTGCCCGCTCGCTCCAATCATGCAATACCGGACTTCCGGATGCTGTCGAAGGTGTCAACACTTCGAGGTTGCCCAAGCTTCGCATGAAGTCGAAAGATCTCAGGGCACGTGCGGACGCGCGCGTTCCGTGTGTGTATGCCTGAGGCACCACATCTGAGAACCACTGCACTTCAGCTGCTTCCGCTATCACATGCAACTCACAGCATTCACTTTGTTCGCGCGCGGCCGTGGCTTCCTTCCTCATTCGGAGATGCCGCCACCCTTCAATGGCACATGCTAATCCGATCGTCGTGCAGCCATCAAGCGCGGCAGCTCATTTTGAGCTCTCTCCGCGGCGCGCCGCGCCGAAGCCGGCAGCCTCCTCCTCGCCGCTCCTCCCCTCCCCCACCACCTTCTTCCGGCCGGCGACAAGTGGACTGGGTGGTACTCTGGACGTGCCGAAGGCGCAGTCGGCGGTAGCGACCGCGGGCGTCACGACTGCAGCATCTCCGCGGCAGACAACCCATCCCGATGCCACCGTAGAGGATGGTGTCGGTCCGGCCTGCGGGGGTGCTGTAGGGAAAGGCAAGCTCCGGCAGCCGCGCAAGCGGGCCAAGAAGTCTGAGTCCATCGTGGTGGACTCGGACGAGCCGGAGCTGTCGGCCTATTTCGTGCGTCCCGGCTCTGCTGAGAGTCCGCTGAAGGTAGCTACGGCGCCTGATGCGGCGCTCGAGGACGCAGAGAAGCTGCCTGCTGCTGTGTCGAGGCGGCGTCGGAGCTGGACGCCTGCGGAAGACACCGCCATCGGCGCGCCGTCTCCGCCGTCCAGGGTGCCGCTCAGCGAGCTGCTGGGCAACTTCAGCTACGCCAGTCTTGCGTCCGCCGCGTCCCCTTCCCATGGGCGGGTCGCCGCCGGCGAAGCAATGACAAAGCGGCGCAAGATTGAGCTGGCTGAAGGGGCCACAGTGAGCGCCTTGTCGCGGCAGCCGGGGAAGAAGAAGGGGGAGAAGGTGACGGTGGGGAGTGAGCTGCCGCCGCCAAAGCCGCCGAAGCGCGCCAAGTCGCCAAAGAAGAAGCCGCAGACCATCACGGCACTGGCGACGGCCGCATACCAGCCACCGAAGGAGCCCGAGCCAGAGCAGGGCACGGTCTCGGGGTTCTTTGCGCCCCGGCCGGAAGACACGACCGCAGCCACAACGACCACCGAGCGGCCAGTAACAGCGCCGGCAAAGGTCAAGAAGCCTCGAAAGTCTCGCAGCAAAGCCGCGGAAGGCGCCATCTCAAATACCGATACCACGAAGCAGAAAGCAGCAAGCCGTCCGAAGAAAGGCAAGGCCAAAGTCCGGTTCAATGAAGCCGACCTCCTATCACCACTTTACTCTCCCGAAAAGGCCACGGCACAGATGCAGCGGCAAGACTTCTTGTTCGGTACCTCCAGCCAGCTTGCAGCGGATGAAAGCCCAACACTTATCAAAGAAATGCAGGCCGCCATGGCAGCGTCAGCATACTCGGTTCCTGGCACGCAAGCAGCGTCTCCGCACAAGAAGAGCTGCGCCAAGATACCTTCGGCGCCTCATGGTACGAGTCTATCAGTTGGTCAGGCTGAAAGAGAATTATGGTGCAGTGCTGCGCGCGACTTCAAAGGAGGGTTGCATCGAGATAAGTCCGGGTTGAGCAAGCCGAAAACACGGGCTGTCGAACAGGAGACCCAGATCATTGAAACTGGTCCCGCGCCTGCATGTCTGGCAGATCCTCCAGCATCGTCTGTACATGCACGCCACAATAGCGAGAAAGCTACAGCGAAAGCCGGGCTAGCCAAGTTCGTCGACATTGATGAAACCAACGACTCCGAGAAAGCTACGGCGAACACTGAGCCAAATGAAGTCGGAGTCGGTGAGATTAACGAATATGGGAAAGCTCCAGCGAATGCTGGATCAGACGAGTTCGTCGACATCGATGAAATCAACGCCTACAGCAAAAACACAGCAAGCGCTGAGTCAGACAACTTCGTCGACATCGATGAAATCTACGATTCCGACCCTGCCCCGCCTACACCCTCACCACCCAGGCGCCGAGCCTCCGCCCCACCGTCGCCAGTACAGCCACTCGCTTTCGAAATGTCCGGATCGCCTTCCAAGCCTACTACTACAGCACTCGCCGCTGCTGGGATGTTGAAATCGACAGACGCGCAATGGCCGGCCATTCATGACGCACTGTTTCCGCAGATCACCAGCACGGTCAAGAACGCACCGCGCTCCACGAGCCATTTGAGTCCGAGCTGGCACGAGAAGATACTACTTTACGACCCTATAGTCCTCGAAGACTTCACAGCATGGCTGAACAGCCACAATATATGCGTTGCAGTGCAACGAAAGATACCCAAGAAGCGATCCAGAAGTCGCCCAAAGAAGGATGAAGGCATGGAACAGGATGCTTTGGAGATCGAGACGATTCAGGAGGCGCTTCAGCCGTGGATGGTGCAGAAATGGTGCGAGGAGAAGAGTATCTGTTGTCTCTGGAAAGAAGGGCTTAGAGGTGGAGTGAGGACGAAGTATTGAGCTTGAGCGGCATTATGGCATCAGGGTCAGGTCCGCTATGGTTGCGATTCAGCACGTGGTTGCTACGATGGGGTTATGAGGACGGCGCAGTATAGTCAAGGCTTGAGCGGTCGAGCTCGCCAGCGCTAATGGGATTGTATTGACAAGTCGGCTCGCGGAGCCGCATACCTGCTTATTCTGAAACTTACTTCTCTTGCAGAGGGTCACTTGATGGTCTTCGGATCAGCTGATTCTAGTGTGAGCTGTAGAGAAAATTTCTTCAGTCGGCCTCATCACCCCAGGCGAGCGAGAATTTTGTGCGGACCTGCGTCCCACTGGCATACCATAGCATTGCTGACTGTCATGAAGCTCATCCAGGGCACGCAATCATCGGTAATGGACAAGATAGCTTGGCCCAGCCACCTGCCTATTTTGGAAATGGTTCGCGCAGCCGGCCAACATGGGTAGGCATCCTGGGAGATCTGAGCAGGGACTTCAGCTTCCCTCAACGTTACATTGAAGTGACATCTACCGCATCGTCTCCTTTGCAATCGTCGACCTCACAGCCAGCATCACAAGGAATCCGGCTGTGGCTGCGCGCCTTGTGACTCATTCAGACGCATTAATCGATTACAGCGAACATACGGTGGCCTCCAAGCAGCTTGGCATCATTCATCCCAGACCTTACAGACTGACGAAGCATCGATGTCTATCCAAAGCCAAAAGCAGGCCCGCTGGCGAATAGACACCGATCTGCTAATCCCCGGCCGAGGCGATCCCATCAGGCACGCCACCCTCGTATACACTACGGACGACGGCGAAGCCAGAGGTCAGATCCTCTACGCCGGCCCACTCTCTGCAGTTCCGGATGCCTACGTCTCCGTACCCTGTATCGCTCACGTTCCCGTCCTTATGCCAGGGATGTGGGACTGCCACGTCCACCTCTTCAGCGACGCAAGCGGCAACCTCGACGCTCTCGCCACGCTCCCGCATTCACTCTCCGGCATGCGCTCGGCACGTGACGTCGCTGCCACAGTCAACGCCGGCTTCACCTCTCTGCGCGAAATGGGCGGATATGGTATCGACTTCCACGCCGCGATTGACGAAGCCTGGATTCCTGGGCCGAGGATCTATAGCGCCGGTGCGCCTATCAGCCAGACTGCTGGACATGGCGATTTGCATACTGTTCCATTGGAGGTCTTGCAGGATACAATCAAGCATGGCTTACCGCTCTGCGTGGTTGACGGGGTGGATGAGTGCACGAAAGCCGTGCGCGCGCAGATCCGTCGCGGGGCTAAAGTCATCAAAATTATGGCGACAGGCGGTGTCATGTCTCGCATCGACTCGCCTCGAGCAGCGCAGTTCACGCGGGCAGAATTGGAGGCCATGGTCGGAGAGGCTACACGCACTGATCTCTCTGTTGCGGCGCATGCGCATGGAACGGAAGGCATCGTTGCGGCGCTCAAGGCGGGAGTCAAGACGATTGAGCACGGGAGTTACTTGACGCCTGAGGCTATCGAGTTGATGAAGGAGAAGAAAGCGATGCTGGTTGCGACGAGATGTGTGCATGTCTGGGGCGTGCGGAATCCGGGCAATATGCCTGTAGAGAGCTATAGGAAGATCCTTGCGGTGGACAAGGCGAACGCGAAGAGCTACGAGGCTGCGGTAAGCTGAGAGCGGTTCTGAGTCTTTCATGAGACATGCTTTACAGCCTTTGTACTGACAAGCACCACGCAGATCAAAGCAGGCATCAAGTGCGCCCTGGGAACCGACCTTGGCATGTCAAAAGCAGGGACCGATTTCTATCACGGTATGAATGGTCGAGAGTTCGGCTTTGCCATCGATGCTGGCATGACTCCCCTGCAAGCTATTGAGGCAGGAACTACCAACGGTCCAGAGATGTTGGGTCCGCAGGCGCCCCGAAGCGGGCAGCTAAAGAAAGGATACGATGCTGATTTAATCGCACTGAGTGAGAGTCCTCTGGAGAGGATTGGCGTTCTGGCGGAAGTGGACAAGATCACACATGTTTGGAAGGGTGGGAAGGTTATGAAGATGCCTGGGAAGCCTGTGGGGTTCGTCTAGTGACCGTGGGCCATAGAATCGGTACGTCTGATCGCTGCGTGCTCGCGCCTTATTGCACACGTACTTGTCGGTGCTCCTGTCCAAATCTGCATGCTCAAGGTGTGCTGCTGCGTTTCCTCCCTGCGTAAACGCGTCGTTACTGCAGAGCCATTGTATATACCTCCTGTCCCTTCACAAGGGAGATCACTCGATCAGAGAGCACTGAATGATCAAGATTGAGGAGCAGCAAAATCAAATTGTGCTACATATGACCGCACGAGCAGACCCCCAAAGCCGCCAACAAACTCACCTCCCCCTCACCCATTCCCCTCCGCCCACCCTACTTCGGCCTCTTCTGATTGCATCTGCAATCCAAACACAGCTTCTCCTCCGGCTCCGTGTGCTCCATAGTCACGCCGCGGCAAAAACCCCCCACTCCGAATCTCACAAAGGCGGCGCATTTGAGAAGGGGCCCCTCGGCCCGGGTGGTGCGCTTGCACCCTGGGCAGAAAAACTCCATACTCACGATTCTGCACATCTTTTTGGTGCGGCTGGGGGGGATTTTAGTACTGAATTTCTTGGGCGGAAGCGATGCGGGGATGGCGTACTGGTGGTATACTCCTGTGGAGTAGGAGGAGTGGTGGTAGTGAGTGGTTGACGGATGGGAGAAGGTTGCGCTTGGTCTTGATGGTGAGATGTTTTGATGTTTGTTTCTCTTGAGCATGAAGTCTTTGGAGGAAGCAGGTGGCTCAATAATCTAGCTCGGCACGGTTACCACGGGAGCCGGGACACTTGGACCACCATGTTGCAGAGTTTTCTTGAGGCAGGAGCGACCACTGCTTTACATTTCTTGGCGTACCTGATCTATGACTGCAGCAGGAGACGCACAGGTACAGTGCCAAAATTACTGAGATCGAAGCTGATGTCCAGCACGTGTCGCACCACCGACTGGATCATGTCTACATGGGCAAGGAGCTTACGACAAGCCGACGGCGTGAGCCGACAGAGATGCTGTAAGGCGAAGACAGCAGCGGCAAAAATAAAGATACTGTACGGGAAAGTGCGGGTTGGTGCTCAGCGCAGGCAGCAGCGATGGTTTTTCGAGGCAACGTCCGGCGCTCGCGGATATAAGGCACAAGGTCAGCTCGGGCATTGCGAAAGGGTAGTCTTTGGTTGCTCAATTGGGTCATTGAATCGGTACAGCAATCTTCAAATACGCCATCCAGCGCCAACGCTCAAATCACATCTCTCAATCATCGGCAGAATACAGCAAACGTGCTCCCTCTATGAGAACAGCCCTCTGCCTCCTCACCCTCACCCACCTGCAATCCATTTCGCCCAATACGTGCAACTCCCAGCATTTATCGGCCCATCATCACTGCAAAGATCAAGCACAGGACAGCTCCCACAGGGCGCCTGAGTCAAGCCATTGCCTTTCCCCTCATCGCCACTGTCCTGCTCACTGCCGCCGTAGTCAACCGGCTTGAAAGAGATTCCGCGGACCGTGCGGTAGCCATTGCCGACTTTTTCGAGCCGATCGTCCCACACGAGGGTATCGACGACCTGCTGAATCTCAGCGACGGTCAGCTGCTCAGCTTTGGAGGCGCGGATGGCGTCGGTGGTGGTGATGAATTGGTGGATGCCTTCCGCTGATGGGTAGGAGCGTGTGTAAGCTGGATATGCGAGTTGAGTGACTACCTCGACGACTTCGTCTTCGTCGTGGCGACGGTGCTTGCGTGGGGCGTCCTCAATGTCGTCCGTTGCGGGGCGTTTTCGCTTCTTCTTGCTGTTTGGCGAGATCGGCACGCCGTTTGTCGAGCCGTTATCGATGATGACTGGAGACAGCGCTCGCTTGACTTTCTTCGGCTTGGTATCGGACCAGCTCTGCATCCGGACGTGGAAGATGATGAGGTTACTAAGCTCTCGTATCAAACTCTCGTCCAGATCACCGCCGTCGAAGAAGCTGCCTCCCGTGACGTCGTCGCTCGGCACGAGGTGGAACAGCATGTACGTCTTCTGAGCCGGGTTCTTCACGCTCCTCACAGACTTGATCAACCTCTGGTTTTCTAGCTTCGTCATAGCCTTCTGCACGATCGTCTGATTGATGTTGGTGCGCTTCTTGATATCCCGCTGCCACACACCCTTCGAATGCGCCTCCTCGACGTGGGAGTAAATGAGCTTCTCGTCTCCGTTGAGCATCGTGATGGCTTTGGCAGCATCGCGAGGTCGAGTGCTGTAGCATAGTGCGCCGCCGAGCCTCGAGACACGGAGGAGGGAGTGGTTGATCAGCTCTTGGACGAGCGGCATGAGCTCTTTGACATCTCGTCCGCTTTCGCCGGCGAAGCTCTGAAGATCGGGTTGGAAGAAGACCTTTTTCAAGCCCTCTTCGGATTCATGGGCCGCCGCGAGCAGAGCTGTGTAGAGCTTCTCGGATTCGTCGGAGAGCTTGGCAAGGGACGCCATGGTGGCTGCGGAGTGTGGGTGTGCTATCGGACGGGCATGGAATTTGAAGAGCCCAGTGAGCTCGTGGAGTGTGTGGATTTGGCGGGCTGAGCTTGGCAGGTTTCGTGGCTTGTGAAGCTGTGGGAGGTTGACTCAAGCTTGTTCGAAGTGAAGCCAAAAAGTTCGCGATCCCCGCGTTTTAGAATAGGGTATAGGGTTACGAAGTCTGCCGACAAGCGCCGGGCCGATGCATCCGCGCTATCTTTCGCACGTGCCTTACGATTCTGCGTCTATGCGGGAAAGACGGTCTGCTCCAACGACAGCGTTATCCAAACAAAGATTGACAGCAATCATCCGCCATCGTCACTTTCCCATTGAGTGTAGACGTAGCTCATTAGGACTGTCCCACGAGCAGTGAACATAGATGCCGGAGTCAAGAAAAAGCCATCTATTTCGGGCCAGCCTTGCAGAGCTCCCATCCGTACGCCGCGCCACGCTCCCAATCAGCCCCATAGTCAGGAAGCCGCCGACACAATGCCTTTGTATGCTATGCATACCACTCATAAGCTTTCACCGCGATATGCGCTCGGGGTGGCTTTGATGGATGTTACGTCGGCTGACGCTATAAGCGACTGCGGCCATGTGGCCTGCGTGGACTCAGTGCCATACGATTGGTACCTTGCAGTGCGATGCCCATAGAAGTATACTGATGGAGGTGTGGAGGTGGAACCTGATTCCTCTGGCGGTTCCGGGGTTGATCGTAGTTGTATTGGCGTTTTTGGAGAGGAGCGCGAGGGGTGAGCAGGAGGAGAGGTATTGCGTGAGCGAGAGCAAGGAGGGGAAGAGGATGTCGGCATGAGTCTGTGTGCTCTGTGTAGGTGATCGTCTGGCGTGGCGTCGTAGTAGCTGGTAGCAATTCCAAGATTTTGGATGAGACGTTTCGATCCAGACCGCTGACTGCTCGGCACTTTACCACGCTGTTGTCCGTTGAGCTCGCCCGGAGCGACATGGAGACATCACACATAAACGCACCGGCTTATGCTAAGAAGCCGCAGCGTCATTCTACTTCTCAAAGAATCCACATACCTTTCCGCTGCCTCAATTAGATCTGCATACCACACCGCTTTGGCCCCGTTGCGTATTGCTTCCCAGGTCCGGAACTTGGCTGTACCATCTCTTCGAAACTTTTCCAAGACCCTCAGTGGCTTAGATGCTAGTTCGCGGATCTCCTTGCCAAGCTCAACGTGTGCTCTCTGATCATCGCCCGGAATTCCGCTGGTCGCTGCGTCTGGAGTCTCCGACTTGCTGCTTGCATCTTTGAGGTCTTTGACCAAGCTCTCAACAACAGAATTGAGCTCAGTGGCGCCTGCACCCTTCTTGTGCACGTCGTTGCCAGCCACCAGCACCTTGCTACGAGAGTCTATGGCTTGTGGAATGCAAAATATTGGATTCATCGTAAGACATGCAGAGAGTGGCTGGGTGATGAGGAGTGTAAGGGCTAGGAAGGATGAAAGACATCGTTGAATCGACGCAAGAAATTGGACTGCATCTGTTAGGCGGAGCTGAAGCATCAAGGTAGCTATGTCGCTGTGCTTGCTTGAGGAGCTGGAAGCA
Organism: Salinomyces thailandicus; assembly: GCA_005059885.1. NCBI lineage: Eukaryota > Fungi > Ascomycota > Dothideomycetes > Mycosphaerellales > Teratosphaeriaceae > Salinomyces > Salinomyces thailandicus. The sequence goes on along the minus strand of NAJL01000070.1, from coordinate 95,484 downwards.
GGCTTGAGGTCCATTACGCTTCACGAGCTACGCGGATGCCGGCAAGCGTGCGAAAGAACGACTGGGCCCGGGTGCTTCGTCTAGACCGTTTACTTGTTAAGGTAATGAGGTAAAGGGTCATGCCGCTTGCTTGGTTAGGCTCTGTGATTGTACTATCGCCTACTGAGTCTCCGGTCTTGCGGTCGTGCTAAGATGTTAAGTGGCGGCCAGAACAGGCTGGTAAGGTAGTCTTCCACTGCGAGAGAATGGCGAGATGCGATGAGAGACTACAGTCCCGCGCGCGACACCACAAGCAACATGTTGCGTGTGAAGTGCAGGTGGTGTCCAATGATATGATGAGGTAGAGTCTCTCGTGAAGCGCCTTCACGTGTACGAGTGGAAGCCACGAGAAGCTCTGACCAAGCTGACTAACACGGATCTAGCCGTTCAAGCTTTCCAGCGCGTCGACCTGGTCCTGCCGAGCAGCAAGTCCTTACTCTTCACTCCCTACACGCCACTACCTCTACCTCCACCTGAACACCTCTCACTCTCGCCAATACAACGTACGCCGCAGCAAACAGTGATAGCTCTCCATCCTCCGCCCCGTCACCATGGCCAACTACCTCGCCTCCATCTTCGGCACGGAGCAAGACAAAGTCAACTGTTCCTTCTACTACAAAATCGGCGCCTGCAGACACGGCGACCGCTGCTCACGCAAGCACGTGAAGCCCACCTACTCCCAGACCGTCCTCATGCCGAACCTCTACCAGAATCCCGCCTACGACAACAAAGCGCGCATGAACCCATCACAGCTCCAGAACCACTTCGACGCCTTCTACGAGGACATCTGGTGCGAGATGTGTCAGTACGGAGAGGTTGAGGAGCTCGTGGTGTGCGACAATAACAACGACCACCTGATCGGCAACGTCTATGCGAGATTCAAGTATGAGGATTGTGCGCAGAAGGCGTGTGATACGCTGAATAGCAGGTGGTATGCGGGACGTCCGATTTACTGCGAGTTGAGCCCAGTCACGGATTTTAGGGAGGCGTGCTGTAGGCTCAACAGTGGTGAGGGGTGTGTCAGAGGGGGCTTCTGCAATTTCATCCACCGCAAAGAGCCGTCTCCCGAGCTGGACAAGGAGCTCACTCTGGCCACGAAGAAATGGTTGAAGCTGAGAGGGAGGGACGAGAGGAGTATGTCTAGGAGCCCGACGCCGTAGGTGCTCAGTTGGAGGGACGAGACAGGCGATGTGCTTAGCTGGGCATCGGAAGATTAAGCAACTCGGTCCTCATCGGAATTACGCAGGAGCCTTGACAGCCGAGCGGGGAGGGGCAGGCCTGGCTACTTGCGCGAGTCTACTTGCTGTACTGCTACGCCTTGGAACACAGGCTGTGAGTCCAGGCTCGGTATCGAATCCGGGCCCATACCCAGAGCGCGGTTAGCAGCAGCGGACGTCTGAGCAAGAGTGAGCGAGCGAGCCAGTGGAAACGTGGTGGAGGACAGGGAACAGGGCGTCCAAGTGTCACCTCTTTTCCAAAGTCACAGAGGTCTGACATTTGCAGAATGGGAGGCATGCTGCAATCCCATTCCTGCGGGCTCACTCTGAACAGCATAAGCAAATGTACCATAGCAAGTTCTAACCCTTAAACTCCAATCTGCCACTTTTGCTCGTGATATCGTCTAATAAGGTCTACACATTACCAAGCCAGCAGCAGTCCGCCCGAGTCGCCGCAATGGCCAAGGCGAAGCCTATTCCGCCTCATACTTTCAATCTCCGGCCTTCCAGCGTCGTCCGATCTTCGTCCTCCCACCACAGCCAACGGAAAGCGGACATCATCCATACCGCCCTCCCATGCCCATCAACCCAGCACCTGGTCTCCCAAAACCATCCCTGTAGTCATCCTCAACCACCTCTCTGCTGACTATGTCGTCCCATCATCATTGCCACTACCAGTCTGCGTGTTCTTGTTATCCAGCACACCACTCTGCAGCAACCAAACCACAATCGCAATCACCCCAGCAATGAACACAAAAAAGCACAGCCAGAAGGTCCAGCAGAGACACGTTCGGCGGGATTTCTTCTTGTTTTGGCGGACTAGCCAGTCGTCTCTGATGATCTCGTCAGTATGGAGATAAGAAGTAGGAGTGGTGGGGCAAGGGGGGGAAGTCGGAGGCGTAGAGTAAGAGGTATGCGGTAGGAGGCGTAGAGTAAGAGGCGTAGAGTAGGAGGCGTAGAGTAGAAGCTGTGGTGTGAAGACTTACGAGCCTGGTAGTTGGTATCCTCCCTGCCCTTTCTCCTCGTCCATGTGTACGGCCATGGAGAAGCGTTTCCAGAAAGCTGGGTCGCGGGGAACGGCCATCTCAGGTGATCTGGGTTGGTTGTTGTTTGAGGTGCTGGTTTTGTGTTGTTGTTGGGATACCGACGGTGTTTAATGCGTGCTTGGCGTTCTGCTTTGCTCGCGCGGCAAGGAGGGTGTTTTGTAGTTGTGGGTGGGGCAGGCTTCCTCGAAAGGGCGGGCTCAGGAATGTAACACAAGACTACGGGCAGGGCTTCAACCACCTGGATCTTAGGCGGATCTTCTTCTTTTGCGGTTTCTGGAAAACGAGTGACTGAAGTAGGTAAGGAAAGGAGTGAGGACGAGCTTGCACGAAAGAGTGAGTGCAAGGCTGTGGTCAGTACGCGGGTATGGTAAAAGGGAAGTAGCGACAAGCGGAGGTCTTGTGATGTTTTGGGAGAAGAGACGAGAAGGAAGCGGCGAGTGTGAATTGATGGACGTTCTTGTCTTCGGCCTTCAACTTGATGCATGGGCCAGGCACGCCGCTCAACCGTTGTCTTCTGTTACACGAATAGACTGCGCTACGTGAAGTCTGGCCGGGCCACTGGCTGTCAATCTTCATACCGGGAGATTCACAGGCCATGGAACTGGAATTGAACAGTTCGTGGCGTCCGATGCGTCCGATTTGATGGCCTCTTGGTCAATGACCACCGCTCTTTCCATTGCCCATTACATCGTCGCGTGGGCTAACAATGGACGGGACGCCGCGACGAAAAGGAGAGATGCATGAATGTTTGGCTAGAAGGTGAAGCCGAGGGGCCGGGACGGAGATTATGGTTTCTCGGCTGCGGGGCGCTGCAAGGCTTCAGCGGCCCGAGTCCCTGAGTGTAGTTGCACGTGCCATGATAGATCAACGGTACTAATTAAGTTCGAGACCAATATCTTCCTTCCTTGGTCTCTTCGACCACGATTTCAAACCGCACGATGGCGAGAAGAGAAAGACGCGATCTACACAAGCAAAGGCCGGACAGCGCAAGCTCGACGCCACGAACGCCATGCGGCTGAGAATAATGCATCGGCTCCAAAAGATAACGCGGCCTCAGAAGGCAAAGACAAGTGCCTCGCGAACACACACCCTCTGCCTTGCAAATAGCCCTCGCCGCGCTGATGTCAAGAAGATATAGAGCTCAAGACAGCAGTTGAGGTAGGTGCTTGAACCTGTCGTGCCCCTCTGAGCTTTCGAGGGGAGCTTTTGTAGGGAGCTGGGAGCTTGTAGCACATCTGTCCGAACAGGAACATCTTTTTAGAAACACAAGATCAACGCGGTGGACTCTAAATATCAACATCGAGTTGGCTGCCCATTCATTCTTGACAGACCAAACACAAGCTAGTATGCCTCATCAAAGAACGACGTCAGGCCGGGGGTTCCGCACATGGAGGCCCGCAGAATGTAGAGCAGCATCTCGGCGAGGGTTCCCGGACTCGACCCACCTTTACGTGCTCGTGAGGGTGCTCTGGAGCCATCGAGGAGGACACGAAATGGCGATGAGCTGTCGCCTTCCAACGGGACCATGACAGCCGCGCAACAGATCTCAATGGACCCTCGACCTCGCCCGGGCGCTGCTCGACTACCAGCAATAGACGAAGCGCAGGTGCGAGCTGAGGCCAGAGAGAACAATGCCAGGTTCTATGACAGGAGCCTACGCAACGACCATGAGATCAGACTTCTACGTATTGAGTGTATTGAGCGTATTGAGCCTGGTACGGGTGGAAGCCCAATCTGTAGCTCGCTACAGTATGCCAGTCTCCTGGAACCTTCGGTCTTCGACACTTCATCGTACCGCTGGGGTCCAGCAACAGCATTTTGAAAAAGTCGCCATGAACGGACGAAGAAGGTTTCCGAACGTGCGAGCATCTGTACGCAGCTCTGCGGCGCTTACGAAGATCAGACAGGTCCCGCTTAGTCTGGATCGATGTCATCTGTGTCGACCAAGCAAATATCCCTTTAAACGCATCCGCTCCGTCGAGCTGGTATGGCGTACCTACACCGAGGCTCGGCGAGTCATCATCTGGATTGGAGAAATGGGTGCCAAGCGACCGACCTACAAACGCCTGTACCCCGGCACCGAACAAGACGGCTCACAGAGTACTTTATGTGCGAAGTCGGGTCTAGCGGCGCTCGAGCACAGCAATCTGGCGGCGGGCTTGAGCCTAGTCCTGCAAGATCAGGAGTCTGAGAGCTCACGTCGGCTGGCAGGTGAGGTGTAGCGGAAGCATTTGCGGGTAATTCAGTAGTTCTCATGTGCCAAAAGCTCATCCCACTATCTACCTAGGGCCATGGGGATTTTTTCACTGAGCTCATGTTCTCCGATGCTCACAACCGACTCATGCTTTTCCACCATCAACGATGAAAGAAGACCACAGGCTGCTGGATTTGCTGTTTATGGCACGTATCCTCCACGGCACCGGTCCTAGAGACCGAATGTATACTCTACTCGGCTTGGCGCAGCAAATCAGTCGCTCGGGTGTATGAAGACGCGACATTGTATTTGATCAGGGAGGAACAGAACCTTGATGTGCTTCTTGACGACAGGCAGCTGCGGAGTGATGGCGGCTGTCCAAAGTGGGTTCCGGATATATCAGGATTGCGCGAGCGTTCGTTGACATAGACGCCGGACAGGTACGCAGCTGATGAACTATCGTCTGAGGTGCAATTGGTGGATTGTGACGAGACCAGCTGCTGCAAGTGCGGCGAGACAGCTTCCACCCCGTGGGCGCTCCGCTTTACAGGCCTCTGCTTCGATCGCATCACCTCACGCAATTGCATCGAAGACAGTAATTTGTTTCGGGAGGGAACTGTAGATGCGAGGGAGTTTTTATAGGTTTGAGAGGGTGGCTGGCTGGGGTTTGGATGTTAGCGAAGATGTCCATGGCGTATATATCGTTGTTAGGTTAGCAGTGTGAAATTCATCGCTACGGCCAGGTTCCTATTACATCGCAACAGTGAAACTTGCAACCTGAAGCACCGATCAATCAGCCGCTATAGCGCGTAAATCTTCTCCACAACGCGCAAATCCTATTTCTGGCATCTGCGCAGTCAGCAAGTCCCGAAGTACGAAGGCACAACCACGGTCCAACCCGAACCTCTCACGGCGCGCCCTCTTTCGAAGTCTAAACAATGCTATTGCTCAGGTAGAAGGCTGTACCTCTTCCTTCACCATCACCTCTGCCGCCCTTCAACAGGCGGCTGTCTCTGGCTAGCAGCATCTTGCAAGATGCTCAACACGCTCGCTAGGCAGTACTTGCTTCTAGTCGTCTCTCTTTGCGCCCTCAGCCGCCATGTCGTCGCCCAATCCTCCGCTCCGGATCCAATGGGTGCTAGTATACCCTCTGCCGTCTTCGTAGACAACTCGACCGACTCTGGCGCATTCACCTTTGCCATCAACATCGACGAAGAGACAGAAGATGTCTACTTTCACCTTTCCTACCCCGCCGTTACCGAATGGATGGCTGTGGGCTTCGGGGAGAAGATGCAAGGTGCCTTGATGCTGATCGCATACCCCAGCAGTAATGGAACGGGCATGACACTCAGCCCAAGATTGGGCATTGGAAATACCGAGCCCGAGCATACGAAAGACATTAAATGCGAGTTGATCTGGGAGGACGAGCTAGTAAAAGCAAACATAGTAGCCAACGGTGTCGGCGCGAACAAAAACACAAAGATGATGACAGTCGATGCCGTCTGCCGCGATGCCACGACCTGGAAAACTGGCAAGCTCAATTACGACTATTCCAACGACGCCTCAGACGACGCGCCCTCCTACTCCAAAACCACCACCCCCTTCATCTACGCCCTAGGCCCCTCCCTCCACGGCGGGCCTGGCGGCCACCACACAGGCCTGCAATCCAACTCCCCCGCGGCCGGCCTCGAACGCCACAGCTATTACGGGCACTTCACGCTCGACCTCTCGCAAGCCACCGCCAACACCTCCAGCGCCGGCATCCCCCGCGGCAATAACCCGTATGACAACCGCCTCTACGTCTCCGAATACGCCGCAAACGCCGCGACCGGCCCTGGGAAAACTGACCACTACCCCGCACCCTACATCCACGGCGTCATAATGTGCCTCTGCTTTGTCATAATCTTCCCCTTAGGCGCCCTACTCCTCCGCCTCCTCCCCCGTGTCCTCCCCCACACAATCCTGCAAACGATCGGTTTCATTCTCGTCACGATGGCCACAGCGGGCGGGATCGTCATCTCCCGCCTCTACGTCCGCAGCAAGAACTTCACCTCCGGCCACCAGGTCCTCGGAATCCTGATCTTCATCGCCCTCATCTTCCAACTCGGCTTGGGGATCCTGCATCACAGGAGTTTCAAGAAACACAAGCAAGGCACGTTGATGGGCAAGGTCCACCTCTTCCTAGGCCCCTTAGCCATCCTCCTCGGAATCATCAACGCACCCATCGGCTTCGTCTTAGCAGGAAACTCTCATTTAGGAATCCCCTACGCTATCGCCGTAATCATCATCGCCCTTCTCTTCCTCTTCGCTCGGATCTTCCTCCGCCGCTACCTCGTCCGTATCAGGCGAGCCAAAGGCCAACAACAACAACATGGCCCTGTGGGAAGCTACCCACACGCTGCGCATTTCGGGCAGGGTACTGGGGGAGGCGTGTCGGGGTATACGGGCCCCCAAGCGGCTAACTACGATCATCTGGGTTCGCCGCCGGCTTATGATCGGAGTACAAGTTTTGGAAGCGAAGACGTGCCTTTGAGAGTTTACGGGCGGAAGGGGAGTGAAGGGGGTCCGGGAGCGCCGCAGTTTCCGCGGCCGGTGGTTTGAAGTTTTTTCTTGGGGCGCGGGAGGGAGGTGTTTGGGTTTTTGGGGTTCGCACTGGGGTTGGGCGTTGGGCGGATATCCGATGTTTGAGGGTTGAAGGTTTTGAGTGTGGAAAAGGGGATGAGAAGTGGGATGCGAAGTGTTTCAAAGGGGATGGCAGGTGGATTGCAAGGACGCAAGGGAGGACTGTGGGGATAAACTGTACATGTGGTTTATATGTGTAGATATCCGACGCACGTGCAGACGTACCTTAGTGGCCAGACTCTGCCTGGGACCCCGGTCTTAACGCACAGATTTCTCTTTTTTCTCAACCCGCGGGCAGGTGTCCGGCAATCAGCAGTTGTGCTCGGTAAGCAGTTTTTCCTCTTCCCAAGAAACGTTAATGTTCAAGCAAGATGTCACGCACAGGGCTCGTTCGTCTTTACACAGAGAAGAAGAGGCTAGAGGGACGACACGTGCAGAGCGCTAATCGTTCCTAAACACAAGGCCAAGATTTGATCTCAGGGGCTATCTCGCGACTGCTACCCAGTCATGCCCTACCGTCCTCGGTCCATCTCAAATGTCTGCCTACCTGAGGCCGGAAAGTCAAGGCGCTCGTGCCTTTGGATGGGTTCTGTCGTTTGCGAGGCGCCAACAGATCGGAGTGACTCAAGTCCATTGACTGTTTTTCACTCTGGCTGGAGCGGTATCGACCTGCTCTGCGAGTTACCACGCTGGGCAGTAGGCGACTGCACAGCTGTGGTGGGTGCCAAAGATTGCGGTGAGCGTCGAGGTGCTATTCTGCAGCGGTATGGGCGATGTGGCGTTGCTCGGAGGTCCTCTCAATGCTTCGCGAAGGCTTAATGGCAATGCGACTTCCTGTCCGCCTTTTCTCGTATTCCATTGCTCTCCATCTCTCAGGAGGTAGATCTTCAAGGCACGCCAGAACCTCTCACCACTTGCCATAGCTGCAAAGCTCCTCCACACTTCTTCAGCTCACTTTTCCCTGCAATAGTTTCCTGCCATGCGCCCTAACAACCCCATCCAAAATCCCACGTATCTGCCTACAGCCATCCAGCCCCACACTCAACATCCCCTCCAACCTCGCCACCTGACATTTAGTCTCCATCACCAAGCAATTAACCCGATCCCCGTCTCCCGTACTCCCGACCGTAAGAAAGGGGAGCTCATTCTCCTCCAACCCATTGACGTCCAGGACGGGATCGCTCTCCTCCTCCTTCTCCGACATGCCTGCTGTGCTGCCTACAGTGCACGCGGCGATGTAATCGGACATGGGAATGCCGGCGTCGATGAGGGCGAGCGTCGCGGCGTTGAGAGCGGCGGCGAGGATCGAGCCGTCTTGAGAGAGGACGTGCAGGTGGATGGAGATTGTGGAGTGCGGGTAGAGGTGGGTGAAGAGGGTGGTTGCAAAGGTTGTGGCAATGGTGTGCTGAAGCTCTTGCACTCGTCTACACAACGATACCGTCAGCCCCACCTTTCACATCAGGAAGATACCACTTGACCACACCACCTTCTAACAAGAAAGATAGGTGAATGCTCGTACTTACTTATCATTCCTCGCCCTCCGCTTCCGATCCACGCCCGAGAAACCCGCAAGACCCAGCTCGACCTCGATCTTAGCCTCGTTGCCTTGATCACGCATACCCGTACGTCGCTGTTCCTGTGGGCCGTCGACGGTGCAGATGATTTTTGTGTTGCCCATCTCGACGTAGGCGCTGCCGTCCGCGGCGGCTTGCGTGCCCATTTGCGCGTGCAGGCGGCGGAGTTCGTTCCAGCGCCGGCCGTCGAGGCGGAGGCCCGAGAGGGTGTAGATGGAAGAGTCGAGGGGCATGTTCTTGACGGTGACGTGGAGGGTAAACGGGTCGGTGATCGGGAGGGGTCGTAACTTGTTCACTGGGGTGTTCTTCAATGTTCAGGCCGTCTGAGTCTGCAGCACAACTTTGATGGAGCTTTGGGAAGCTGGGCCGGGACTTAATCAATGTGGGGTGCAGCTTTAGTGACGTGTCTAGCGCGTTTTAGCTCGGATTCAATCGTCTTCTGCCCGCGTCTTCTACGAAGTACTTTACGCGCCTACACCTGCATGCTGGCTGCCTCAGTCTCCCACCCCTTATGTGCGGACTCAACATTCACGCTGGATTCACTTCACCTTCGCCGCCGGACACTTGAATATCTGCCACTGGAATGCTTCACCATGTCCGGACGGCGATTGGAGAGGCCCCCCGCTCCCCGCCTCACGCTCGAAGAACGGGTCAATATCGTAGAAGACGGAGATAGCCAGTCCGACTCGGACGATCTGGACATGGTGCCTCGCCAGAGGCGCAGAGAGGTCAACCTGGACGACTACATCGACTCTTTCGCGGAAACGGTGGGAGACGTCGTAGAAGTCTCCTCGGACTCTGAGGAAGCGCCCTTAGCTGCGACGAGCGCCAAGCGAAAGCGGACGACCGACGGCGCTGAGAGGCTCGAGGGCGAGCGCATCGCCTTCGACGACGAGGAGAGCGATGATGCAGCTTACAACAAGTTCAAGCAGCGCAAGAACGACAAGAGGAAGAAGGCGCTCGCCGCGACCAAAAAAGCCAAGACTACTGCTGCCAAGGGTTCTCTTGTAGGCCGTCGGCCAACGACCGTCATCCCGCTCAAGGACGGTAGCGGCAAGCGCAAACGCGGCGAGCAGGTGTATGGGCAAGATGAGGATGAGGACGACGCTGGTATGGAGTGGACTCTCCCAGACTACCTCCAAACCCGCCACCGCACCCGTGACGAGCGCCGCGAGAAGCTCGGCCAAGCCGGCCTCCGCTTCCCACCAAGCTACGACGATGTAGATTTCTCGGATGACGATCGCCTCGAGCATCTCGCTGAGCGGCCAAAGCTACCTGACGCAATGCTGCAGCGGGAATATGAGGACATTCATCTTCCGCTCTCGCTCGGGGTCATCCCAGCCCCGATCGCGCAGTACCTTCGTCCGTATCAGATTGAAGGTGCAGATTTCTTGAATAGGCACTTCCTGTTCCAAGAAGGTTGTATCCTCGGCGATGACATGGGTCTGGGCAAAACCATTCAGGTCATCGCCTTTCTTACAGCAGCCTTTGGCAAGACAGGTGACGAGCGGGACGGGAAGCGCATGAGAAAGATTCGACGCTTAGGCGACGGGGACAGACACTGGTACCCGCGTATCTTGATGGTGCTCCCCGGTGGCCTTCTTCAGAACTGGAAGAACGAGCTCGACAGGTGGGGATGGTGGGAGACCATGGAGTACCACGGTACGATCGACAAGAAGCAGAAGGCGCTTGCAGCGGCGCAGACGGGTAGGCTGGAGATCATGTTGACAACATACACGACGTATCGCATGAACGAGAGCGAGATCAATGGTGTGAGATGGGATTGCTGCATCACCGACGAGTCCCATACGATCAAGGAGTTGAAGTCTGATATCACACAAGCTCTCAACAAGGTCAATGCACTGTGTCGCATAGCCATGACAGGGACGGCTATCCAGAACAAATATGAGGAGCTCTGGACACTTCTCAATTGGACGAATCCTGGCCGCTTTGGGCCGATGTCAAATTGGAAGCAGCTGATCTGTCTCCCGCTGAAGTTCGGCCAAAGTCACGACGCTACGTACAGTCAACTCGCCAAAGCTCGCCGTACAGCCACCAAGCTAGTACAGAACCTGCTCCCGCCTTTCTTTCTCCGTCGCACAAAAGATCTCATCAAAGATCAGCTGCCCAAAAAGAGCGATCGTGTTGTCTTCTGTCCTCTCACCGACACTCAGGCTGAGGCTTACGATAACTTTTGCGACAGTGAAGTCGTGCGTATCATCCGCGAAGCTTCAGATCCCTGTCCGTGCGGGTCTGGGAAGAAGTCGGGCTGGTGCTGCTTCACGCACGCGGAGGTCCGAGGGGAGATGATGAAGTGGCAGCACTTTGTCTTTCCCGCCCTTGTCACACTGCAGAAGCTGGCCAACCATGTCGCGCTATTGCTTCCGCCGGGCGAGGCGGACAAGGAACAGCATGACAAGGAGCTGGAGAAGCTGCAGACGGCTTTGCCGCAGTCGTGGAAAGATCTGTATAGAGAGCGGGATAGTATCAAGCACTTCGCCAACCAGGAATTCTGCGGCAAGTGGCGTGTGCTCAAGAAATTGCTGAAGCTCTGGTATGAGAACGGAGATAAGGTGCTGGTCTTCAGTCATAGTGTGCGTTTGTTGAAGATGCTCGGTCTGCTATTCAAGTCCACGACGAGTTATAATGTCAGCTACCTCGACGGCTCCATGAGCTACCCAGACCGGCAGACGGCCGTGGACGACTTCAACAGCGACGAAGGGCAATTCGTCTTCTTGATCAGCACAAAAGCCGGCGGGGTCGGCCTCAACATCACCTCGGCAAACAAAGTCGTCGTCGTCGATCCCAACTGGAACCCGGCCTATGACCTCCAAGCTCAAGACCGCGCCTACCGCATCGGGCAAACCAGGGACGTCGAGGTCTTCAGACTGATCAGCAGAGGCACAGTAGAGGAGATCGTCTACGCAAGGCAGATCTACAAACAGCAGCAGGCGAACATCGGCTACAACGCTTCAAATGAACGCCGCTACTTCAAAGGCGTGCAGGACCAGAAGGAGATGAAAGGCGAGATCTTCGGCCTCAAGAACCTTTTCGCGCCTATAAGCGAGAATGTCGTCCTACAACAAATCGTCAACAAAACCAACGTAGCCGAAACCCGCGCCGGCGTGGAAATCGCTGGCTTGGACCTCGAAGCTAACCCCTCCGACAACGAGGACGAGAACGCCGACACAGGGGCGACGACACCAGCTTTACTCACAGAAGTCAAAGAAGAAGATGCAATGTCTGAGCTCGCCGCCTCCATCATCGACGCCCCGGCTTCTCGACGTCGCAAAACCCAGGCAGCGGTCACGAAGAGGAAACGTGATCCGGTCGCGGCGATTCTGGCGAGTGTGGGCGTCGAGTACACGCATGAGAATGCGCAGGTCATCGGCACGAGTAAGATTGAGACCAAAATCTCTTCGAGGGCGCAGAAGGCTGGGGTGGATCTGGATTACAATCAAGACAGAGCTTTTGCTACTCAACACGCATCGCAGACCGACGCAAACGGCGGTGGTGGTAAAGACCACGAGGGACTTCGTGCTAGTGCTGGTGAAGGGAACGAGGTCGTGGGTGATGAGGATGGGGATGGGTCAGGCAGGATACACTATCGCTATCGCCCTGCGCTCGACGTGAGGAAAAGGCAGTTCTGTTCTATGGCGAGGCTGTTTGGGTACGAGGACGTGGCGGAGTTTGGGTTGGTGGTGGAGGGGTGGACGCAGGGGCAGAGGAGAGAGTGTTTGGAGGCGTTCTATCGGAAGAGGAGGGGTAGGTTGGCCGAGGAGAGGGGATGAGGGAGATATAGAAAGCAAGGTGGAGGTGGGATCTCGGGATTTGGCCTGGACCAAGTGCTGGAATAGGCTGGAGTTTTAGCTTTTGTGTGTGGGGAGTCCATGTTTCCTGGGCCTTGGACTGAATGTGATGTGTTTCTTCGGACCAGCAACTTTCAAGCTGTTCTCATGTTCTTCTTATGACGCAGAGCGCAAGTGGAAAAATGGTCCACAAGCGCCAAATCGTCCTATGGAGTCAAGACAAGCCACGAAGCCGTAGGATGCACAGCGAACTTTTCGCATACGAACATACATGCATACATACGTACATACCAGCAGCCATCACTCTGAAAAAACAGCGAAGCGCACCTCAGCGCAGCATAGCGCAGTATGACAACCCAAGCGTGTTCCACCCCTCTCTTCTTTACCCACCCATTGGCCCCTCCGCATTAGATAAACTCCCCTTCACCCCCTCCGCATGAATAAACTCCCCGAAACAACT
>NAJL01000070.1:0-82335 GCA_005059885.1 Salinomyces thailandicus | reverse complement strand
CCCCCTTCCTTCCCTGTCCCCTTGTATTGGACATAGTAAGTAACGACTCGTAAAAAACAAAACGACCTCCAGGGTATAATTCAAAGACCCACGCAGCAGAGTTAAATCATATCATAAAAACCCACTAAGGAACCTCGGGGTGAGCGCGGAAAAGACCTCACCCACCCCTATCGCAGCCCAGAAACCTGGGAAAAACAAAAGAAGCATGGAGACAGATTCAAGATGATTAGCTGCAAGCTGCGAGCTTCTCTCGAGAGAGAGAGAGAGCTTGAACAGTTTTGTGTAGAAGTTTGGAGCGCCGGGAACGCCGAGAGCGCCTTTGCTTGAACGTTTTGGGTCGGGGACCTCTGTGGTTGAGGCCTTGTGGTTGGTGAGTCCGGGTTGATTGATAGCCGGGATCCAGCCGGTGTTCGTGTGAGCGTGCGAGTATTCGTCGTGCATCCAGTATGCCAGAATGTCGGGACCCCGTCGCTCTTTTCCTTTGTTTTTTTGGGCGACACCCGTTGGTCTTGAGTGGTTTATTTTGGGTGTTTGTTGTTTTTTTTGGGTATGTCTTTTGTTGTTGTTTTTTTTGGACTGAGATCGTTGACGTCGTGGAAATGTGAAATCCGGAAGCGCGAAGCAGGACGTATCGCTGAAGCGTCCAAGATGGGTTGAAGTAGAGATATTAGACTTCGGAAGCAGGAGACAGGAGCCGCCGCGGATCGGGTCCAAGATGACTGAGAGCAGAAATATGGATCTTCCGGAAGCAGGAAGTCTTGCTGGTGGATTCGAGATGTTGAGTCTGAGAGGTGTGAAAGCAGAGCTGTCGAGCTCTCGGAGCAGGAGACCTTGCTGGTAGATCCGAGATGGATGATCACCAGCGGAGGAAAGCAGGCCCGAGAAAGCAAAGAAAGCCAAAAGCAAAACGATAGTGGTACAGTTCCAGCAAACCCATACCAGCAAACTTGTGATCGATTCGCGAAGTTAAAGGAAATCCAAGAGCGAGACTCCGTTCCTTCTGTCAGGTCATCGTCAGCGAGGAAGCACTATAAAGGAGTGTCCGACAGCTTTGAACTTACAGTATCAGGCCCGAAATCTGGCTGCGCGGGTGTCCCCCTCAGCCTCCTAAGGAGAGGAAGGAGGATTCATGACATTAGCCACAGACATGCGCTCACGCTGGGCGAAGCTGTCCTGGCGATCATCATCCTTCTTCTCGGCGGCGTCAGTCCCATCAGTCTGAGCTTGAGCCGGGGCGGAAGAGCCTGCCCGGACCTGCGTCTGGTGCTGAACCGGGTAGGTCGGGAAAGCGGCGGGCTGGAGGTGGTGCTGGTCCTGAACGCTAGGGCCGGGGTAGGCATGCTGGATGTGGTGCTGGTCCTGGTAGCTGGGGCCTGCGTAGGCACGCTGGGCGTAGGCCTGCTCGCTTGGACCTGCGTAGGCGCGCTGGACGTGAGGTTGGTTTTGGTAGCTTGGGCCTGCGTAGGCGTGCTCGCGGGCCGCCGGCGGTGCTGGCGGCGGCGCTGTCATCACTGGGACCACGCGCTGGGAGCGCTGACGCTCTAGCCACTCTGTCGGGGCCGAGTGCATGACCGCTGGCGTCGTTCGAGGGGAGACGGCGCCGTAGCGGTCATCGCGCGGCGGTGGGTAGTTCTGGATGATGGGTTCGTAGGAAGGATACTGTGCATGAGTCCTGTAGTGATCCCCGTCGATGTTGAAAGGGTCAGAAGCCCTGCCGCGGCTGCTCATGCTCGAGAGCGTTCTATCGCATAGGTCAGTAAACACTTCAATGACAAACGAGGTTTGCAAGACTCACGAAGCAGCCTCACGCTCGTTCATGCTGGTAGCGGCGTAGGCGGAAGCCGAGCTACTCGACGACGGATCCTGCATGTACTGATGCCCTTGTTGCTCGAAGCCCATGCTCAAGACGCGCTGATGGTAGTAGTAGGCTTCGCGGACAATGTCCTCGGACATACCAGTCTCAGCGGCGATGGAGGGCCAGAAGTGAACACCTCTCTGTTCAATGCGCAGGTAGACGTAGCGGGCGAAAGCGTCCCGGTTGAGAACCCCGGCGTCGCTGGCGTTCCTGAAGGCTGAATTGGCTTCAGGAAGCATCTGACGACTGCGCTCAGCCGCTTCACGTCTGGCGCCCTCAGCAGCGGCTTGCCGACTGCTCTCGGCCACCACTGGCGCAGCACGGCCTGCCGGCAGTATCGAGCGGAATTGCGACGCCGGGCGTGGGAGATAGTCCGCTGGGCGGGCCATCTCAGGCTGCTGAGCAATAGGGTAACCTTCATGGTTGAAGGTAAACGCGCCGTTATGCTGCGGAGCGCCGGCCTGGCCTCCAAAGACATGGCCATATTGATCCAGGGAGCCTGGGACAGGCCCTGAGGGCATTTCTTTTGGCGGCGGCGCCTTCTTACCCTTCTGTTTCGTCGCCCTCTTCTTCAGGTTGTGGAGATGAAGCCGAGAGGCGAGAGGAGTCTTGCCCAGGCGCAAAGCGATGGCCGAGTAAGGGGTGTTATTGTGGCGCATAGTCTGCAAAAGATAGTTCTGTACGCAATCGTCAGCGCAAAGCATTCTAGGAGTCTGCGGGAGCAAGGTGACTTACCGCTTCTGCAGTCCATCGTTGTCCAGCGTTTCGAGGCACCGGACCTGGAACAGTGTGACGCCGGGTTCGCGGGGGCGTTATGGACTCGCTGTCACAGCCGCGAGAGCCACAGTCACGAGCGCGACGCTTGCCACGAGAGGCGGGACCAGGGCCGGGCTCGCCAAACGGTACGGCTGGTACGGCGGGTGAAGTGGCGGGGATTGAAGCGTCCGGGGGTGAAGCAGTCGGGGTGGTGGCAGCACTAGCAGCAGTACCATTTCGCTCTGGCTCCAGGGTAGGACGAGTTGAGGGCCCGGCAGGCTCATTTGATGATGCCGGAGTGACACGACGACGGACACGACGTTCGCGGTCCTCGTCCTCCGCAGATTCAGCTCTGCGGCGACGCCTTTGGCCCTGTGACCCGGCTGGCCTTTTGTGGCCGGAGGAGTCAGAGGGAGGCTCACTTGGCGGTTGACGACGCCCGGAACCCATGGTGACCGGGTGGTGAGTCTGTCCTGGATAGTGATATCAAGGAGGGGAAACAATACCGTCTGATGATGGTAATGATTGTTCGAAGTACTAGAGGTGGAGGAATGAGGAGTTTGCGATGATGTGCGAAAGATCGATATCAGCGCAAACGAAGGGTTTAGGAGGTTCAAAGAGCTGTGTAGCTGGTTTTATATCCGGAAGGCGAGCAGAGGGGCTACTACCACGCGCAAAAGGTTGGGAAGGAGGAACTCAGGATGTGGAGTAATGGATGTCCCTACATTTCCATGTGGTCGTGTCTACCTACGTTCTCGCAGACTCAAATCGAGTGCTGACGATATGGCCTTGCAACTTCGATGGAGCAGAAGCCCTAGAGTTCAAACTGACCACCATCGGGATTGGACAGCGCCCGATGCTCGCAGCAACAGGTGGATACCACTAAGGGATGGAAGCTCATGTACTCTCCAGCCTGATGGGATTTGCTACATTATATCGCCATGATAGGATGGCAACAGGACGGCAGGCGCCATTCGATGGGATTCAATAGATCGCATGCCGTCATCAGCATGCGTAGACACTACAAGTCGAGTGATCTTCTCGTTCACCGCCGTGTTGTAGAAGCGTACGTGATCCAAAGGGTTCAGAAGGGTCCGTTTCTTTTCCACAAGAGCTGGCAGCTGGTCATGAAGCCTAAGAATTTGTCGGGATGCGCGAATAATCCTCGAGGAAACCAGTAGAAGCTGCTCTGGATCATCAGCTTGCGCAAATGCGCCTTCCAGCAGACGGGAAGCGTTGCTTGCACATGCAATCGCGCGCAAGGGCGCTGGCGATGGCGATTGCTCCTGATGACTTTACACCTATCCGTTCCAACGTAGAGGCTCATGAATGAGTAAGCGCACACTCAGGCTCTGGAAACAGGTTAGCGGCAAAGTCCCTGTGTGAAGTTTCAGGGTGAGCCAGAGTGTACGGTGTTTCGGAAACTTGACAAAGGGTTGCCGTCATCAGAGCAACAGGATCGCGTGAGGAGGTCGGAAGATGGTCAGCATTACCCTCTTCGCGCTCGCAGATGTTCCCTCGAGATGTCATCAGCACGAGACGCCCGCGCATCGTGATGCTCGACCTGCGAACGCTATCACGCTATCGCGGGCGTTCGGGGTGGCTGTGGTGGGAGCTATGCGGAAGCCTGTTCAGACTCGTTTGCGTGAAAAGCCAAGGGCGACGCGATCGTTTGTATGGAGAAGCAGAAAGGATGTTGGACGTCGAGGAAAGAGGGGAGGACGCAAGCGAGCACGATCAAACACGTGAGCCCGGCCAAGCTCTTCTCCCATTCGTCAGCCTCGCGACCGCAGCTACCTTAGGTAAGATATGCAGGTACCTCCACAGTGCCTCCGTACAGGGGACTTGGACACGAGGGCGAAAGTCTGCCCAGAAATGCCCAGGCGATCTAGACAGCTTGACAGCCCACTGATGACTGATGATATCGATGAGGTGACAGCGGGAACAATTTCGGCCTCGTCAAGTGCACTTTCTGCGGGGCCTCACTACTGACGATATCCTCAACAGCAGCTGGCGGCGGCGACGGCGGCGCCGGCAACAGGAAGCGGCACTTGCTGTGCTTGCATTGTCGGAGGCGAAGAAGATGGGCCGGGTTGTTGGCTGCCAAGGTAACTGTTCTCATCGACGAAACCCATGTTCGCAAAGTCGCCACGCTGGAACGACAATCGTCCGTCTATTCAGGGTTGAAACGTGGCAAAACAGTGCATGTGTAGATCGTTCGTTGTTATCGAAAGGTCCGCATGCACTGCACATCCCCGCCACCACCAGGTGCCACAGTGGTGTCAGGCACATCTGGGATGTCGACCAGGTCGGCGTAGAGGTACCCAGGATATCATGGTAGCCTGAGGCCGCAAAGCGACAAGTACCGTAAGGCAAGGTACCTTAGGTAGACTCAATAGCATCAGATCACAAAGTGTGGTGGTAAGGTAAGCCATGTAGAGACATTGGAGAATGATGCGCTCCCCTTGGGTAATTTTAAAGCACCACCCACAACACCACCATCACCACCACCACCACCACCACCACCCAACATACTCAAAGGGTTTAGTAGCTTCAGTACCTAGACGCAAAAGAGCGCAGGCAAGAGAACGGAAGGGGAAGCCGCGGTCCATACCTCACACCCGCAACCCCGTAACGCCAGCCGAAACCATATCGCGAGAGAGAATTGCGCAACCTCGTTAAAATCGAACCTCATTTCATCTCTCTAATAATTATCTCATACCTATATACCAATATCCGTTACAAAAAGCCTATCGCAAACAGTTACGTCTACAATCGTCTAGACAACAAAGAATTCTAGCGCCATATCCACCGAGGTAGCGAAAGGGACCGGCGTGTGGGGGTATTATGTGACCAAAACGCCGAAGCGCTGAGACGACGACGCCGGTCGCTCCAGGAAAGAAGATGCGCCCGTGGACGGAAGACAGCCTTGAGACAACCGTGAGCTTCAAATTGCGCGGGAAAATAGGGCTAGTAGCAACACCCCCGATCAGGGTGAAGCTGTGTGAAAAGGATTTACGAACCCTCTGCTCTCCGTGGTGGTAGATCGTAAGCCTCGGTGATCCGCGGGAAGCTCTCCTGGGCGTCGTGGCGGGAAGATGCGGAGAGGGGCGGTGGAAGCGTTGCGTTGACGCTGATGGGCGTGAGACTGCCGTTGTCGTCCATCTCGAGCTCGGTGGCCTTGTCCTTGCAGGCGGCGGCGAGGAAGCCGTTGCCGACTTTACTGGCGATGATGCGCCAACGTTCGTTTTCGTAGTCGGACATTGCTTCGCGGAGTTTGTGGACCTGTGAGGGGTGATGAGGGTTAGCCGGGTTGCGTTTTGGGTGGTAGTGGGTGGTTGCGACGTGCGTACGGCAAGCCAAGGGTGAGCGTGAGAGCTTTTGATGGGAGTGCAGTGCAGTGACTACGTCCCCTGGCGTTGCTTTCGTACGGTCGTGGTGTCTTGACTCACCATATCATCTGTCCATGTGGTGGTCTTAGCCTTGAGCTTTGTGCAGTATCGGACCTGAAGGGTGCCTGAGCTGCGGCCGGGGAAGAAGTCGGCGATTTGCTTCCAGGTGAGGTTCTTGGTTTCCTTCAGTTCGACGAGGAGGGCGTCGTCTTCAGAAGAGAACTTCAGCTTGGGGCCCTTGGGCCTCGCGGCCGGTGATGGCATTCCCGGCTGGCCGACGACCGATGTGTGCTCCTCTCCCATGTCCCCCGTCCGTTGCATCTTATTGGGGGGTGGCTGATTGGGGAGGCGGTGGTGGTGATGCTGGGTCGGATAGGCTTGCATTTGTTGCGGGAAGCTTTGCCTAGTCGGTGACACCTGCTGGGAAGGCATATAGAACGAGGAGGCGGACGGGGGAAGCTGCGAGTATTGGCTGTGCGATGCGAGGTCACCATGGCTCTGGCTACTGTGGCCGGTGGCATGAGTCTGGAGCTGCTGCATTCCCTGATAGTCGTAAAAGTCCTCTTGGTGGCTACGCTTCCTTGAACCGCCGGCTGATGCAGGATAGCGAAGCATTTCGGGACTCTCGTAGGGAGTTGCGTAGTGGGAGGACGACATCGACATGGTCCGTTGCATCTGTTGTGATGCTAGGAGTGCCGTCTGATCGTTGCCGTATGATGGTTCTGGAGCCGTGGCTTGCGAGGGCAAGACGGGGGTAACGCCATGTTGTCGATACTGTTGCGTTGCCTGCTGCGGTGCTTGAATATACGGCTCCTGTGGTTGGAACCCTTGACCCAGAAGCTGATCGTAGGATGCTGTAGTCACGGGTGTCTGCTGTTGCTGCTGACCTGCGTAAGATCCCGTGGTCACCGGCGTCTGTTGCTGGCCTGCGTAGGATCCATTGGTCACCGGCGTCGGTTGCTGTTGCTGCTGACCCGGCGGTCCACGTCCTCGTCCTCCATAGTTAAGATCGTAGTGCTGGTATGGGCCTGCCAGGTTGGCGATCGCCCATAAAGGCTGCCAGAGCTTGGTGCTCGAGCAGCTAGGAGCGGTGTTATGGGTGCCCTTGGCGAACGAGTCCGTGGAAGTCTGGGTGATAGTTGAGGTAGCCGTGATGTCGACGACCTGTGGTCCGTCTGAACGATATTGGTGGGATCGATATAAAGCACAGCGTGATAGATGGCGCTGCGAAAAGCGAATATGTTAAGTAAATGGAAGGTCTCTATGAGCGATGAAGGGTACTCTACCGGGAGGGGCGAACCAGGTCAGGGAGATGGCAAGATTGTATACTATAATACCACATGGCCATGGGGGATCATTTGCCATGGCCACATCGAGTGGCAGCGACCCCATAGCAGAGCAGTTCAGCGCCACTCTTGGCCCAAGACTACCAAAGCAACAGCATCGCGAAAGTCTGTTTTGGCTTTGAGTGCTCGCATTGGCTCGCGGAGCGTACGCGAAAGGAGTCTTGCGCAATGACACACCAGGGCCAACGGCGCCCATCATCAGGGAGCGCTCAGGCGAGAGAGAGAGAGGCAGTAGTGTCTGTTTCCGGACCGGATGCATCTGCGCAAAGATCCGCCGCCGTCTAGCAGCGTGAAACTCTCTGACAGCTCCACCTTTCCAAGCGGGAGGTCAATCGTCGAGCGCCATGAAGGTTCATGGGTCCCTTTCGGACGGCGTTCCGGTTGACAGGTCGAGCAGGCATCTGCCTGGCACACCGATCTGCAGATTCTGGACCGCCCTGTCGCTATCGACCGGGAAGCTGCTCCTTCGTGGATGCAGCCTCATGAAGGCCACGCCCCGCCTTGGCGCGGGTTATGGCGCGTTTGGGGTCGCCGGTCGCCACACTGGGGGGGACGACATATGATATTACCGGCTGCTCGCGCATAAGTGGACGAGATTTGATATAGGCACGGCTTAAAGAAGCGAGCGCGGCTGTGCGGCGATCGAGGCGACCATTATTAGAGTGACAGCCTTGTCTGCCCACGTTTGTTGGCGAACCTGCAGCAGGACGTTTGCCCAGTCGTGCGAGTCGTGCGTGGGTGGTAGGCTGGGTTGCGATAGGGCTGCGGTCAGGGTGCCGAAGCGAGGGAGGGGCGACAGCTGTCTCGTCTGTGGTCTCCCGTGGTTCTGTGTGGATAGTCGACGGCGGGTGTCTGGTACGCTTCTCTCCGCATCAGACGGTGATACGCAGAAGGACGTCTAGCTTGAGCGCTGCCTGCCTATCGCCTTCCAAGCGGCCGTACGGTACCAGTCTTTAGCATTTGGGCCCGCGATCCTACAGGCTGGAAGTTTTTGCATGTTGCAGTAGTAGCAAGACTCGTCGACGGTCTAGTCCAGGATTTTGCAGGCGCGGCGGCCCTACCCGCGGAGCATTATCAAGTGAAACAAGTGATGGACTAAGAGTGCGTGGGTCACGGCGACGTCAAGCCGAGGATGATCAAGGACGGCACTCAGCAGCGAAGCGAGGTATCTTTGCACAAACGGGAACATCAACGAGGTACTGTACTTGCGAAGACGTCCTTGCCCCAAAGGGAGCATGCATAGCCGACGATACATCTCGTAACTTCGTCTTCGTCGGTAGGATGTAGTAGTGCTTGCGCTGCTAGCACGGGCAACATCGAGTCTAGTGCGACAGATTGAGTTTGTGGCATCGACATCCCTCCCTTCCACGGACCGTTCCCACCGGATGATGTCGACATCACCGCAGATCGATCGTTAATTGCGTTATACACGGCGCGGCGTCATGCAAGTGAGCCACAGCCCTACTACAGCGCGCTCACGATTATTGGTGGGGAGGTCAAGAGAGTTCAGTCTCTCCTCTTTGTTTCCAGGTTTCTCTAGACTAATCATGGGCCGCCGCCGCCCGCGGGATCTATGTGGCAGGGGAGCGGCGCGTCTGCTGGAGTTCAATCTTTTGACAGTTCTCCACTTCACGGCGGCCTCCATAACGCGCTTAATGGATCTACGGCGCCCGGCGTGCCGACCAAAGTATTTGGCATGCAGCAGAAGGCAGAAGGAAGCAGACGCAGGAGGGGACGGGTCGCTTCGGTAATCCTTAATGTTGGCAACAAGGCCCGACTGGCGATACCAAGGCCGTTGTAGCGGAGTGCAAGTGCTCCCTCGATGTCTCTCCGGTCGTTGAACGACACGTCTTCAACACGGGAGCAGCCCCCACGGCCATCATAGCACGAGTGAGCCGTGTGAGCGTATCTGTGCCGTCCGGGGCCTTCCGAGATCGATCCCCCTTCTCCGCACTCTATCCGACCCATCTCCGTACTCATCACCCTAGCTCGTACCATTCGGAAGCGCTTCACTGTCCGGAAGCTTGCCCACTTTTCTTTGGAAGTCTGAGGGAAACATTGCATGATGATGATGGATCCAGCTGTGCAGCACGACGATGGGTATCTGAACAAGGTCGCAACTTTGCAAGCGACAAAGGTAGGATTACATTTCTCCTCATCTCTCCTTTCGCGGATTCCACATGCCGAGAGCTCATGGTCTCCGTCCGCGGGCAAGCGAAAGGAATAAAAAAAGACTTTCAGACCTTCCAGCCTTGCTCCTTGGCGAATTGTTCGCACGCCTGCATGAGGTCAGCTTTTGCTATTTCAAAAAACACGAGCGATTTTCTGCAACGACGATCGATCAGGACTCCTTGACGGCCGGTGGAAGCCTAGCTTTGAAACACCCGAAGCCGCCTTCACCTCCTGCATGTTCCTGCGTTGTTGAGTTCCAAGCCAGCGCAGGTCTATGGAGGAGACTTTAGGCCTTGCGGGCTGCTGCTCAAGACTGCGGCGGACGCCGAACGGACCGTCACGCTTGAGAAGCGAGACACTCCACAAAGGCCCCATCCCGGCCGAAAGAGAGAACTGCTACGCCAAAAGGGAAAGAGGAAGCCCCCCAGTTGAGGCTCTGCTGCTACTACGCACCTTTGCAGGCTTGCCGACCTTCTGCCCGATCACCTTCCACTTGTTGTTCTCGTAGTCCTTGATGGCTTGCAGCAACGCCGCGCTCTGCCACATAAGTCAGCACGCCACAAGCCCTGTACTTCTGTGTCGCGGTGAGGCGAACGAAACTGCTAACCTCGTCTTCCGCAAAATCGGCGTAATGCATGTCCTATTGCAAACACAGGTCAGCGAAGCTCCCCCTTGAGCACCATTATGACTCCGTCGAGGTCCGAAGTCGACACCGCGGAGGGCCGGGAGAACACACCTTGTACCAGTGCTTTTTGACACTCCCTTCCGTTCTTGTTGGAAAGGTCTTGGCAATCTCGCTCCAACTGCTCCCTGCTTCTCTTAGAGTCTTGAGCCTCTGCTCCTCCGCCGGCGTCCACGGTGTATTTGTCCGGCCCTTTTTCGCTACTGGACTGGGCAATTGGGTCTGGGACGGACCCTGCCCGCCACCAAAGTCGACTTCGCCAGCGGCTCCGCCCGCCGGGAGGCCATGTGTAGGGAAGGCGCTTGCGTTACTGCTCCCGGACGCCGACAAGCCTTCCGTGCTCAAGTCGTCGGTCGCTCGACGCTTACGGGATGCCTGCGGGGACACCTGGGTATGCTGAGGGTATGTGGTTTGTGCGGGCTGTGCGGACGTCTGCACATGATGCGGGTACTGTGGGTGCTGGTTGAAACCAAAGCCCGTGGTCTGATGAGGGCTTGGTGCGTGGGTGTAGTTCTGCTGGGCATACGGGTTGTAAAAGCTGCCTATGGACGAGTTGTCGGAGGAGAGGGTGAGTTGCGATGGTGAGGCCGAGTATCCACCCGGGTTCGACACGGTTGGTTTCAGGTTGCGCTGCTGATTTGGCGAAGAGTTGCTGGTAGGTTTCCGTCAGTCAGTCAGTCACTAGACGAGGCTGGAGCCGTGAACCGTAGGGGGTATGCTGCTGAACTTCGGCAGAAGGTATGACCCTAGCTGGCGCGCGCGCTGCTTTAGTGGGAAGACGTACGACATAGCGAGCCTCTGTTATATCTGGCTCGGTGGTGCTAGTTCCTGGACGTAGTCCGGTTTCGAGGTAGCCTCTGTTACAATGACTCGGAGAATATTGCATGCATGGCTCGGCCAGCGATGATGCTCGGGGTGGGAGATTCACATTGACGAGTCGCGCAGGCGGTTACAAAGGTACAGCACGAATCCTGGTATGCGCAAAGTATTGGCGACTAGGTATGTACACGAGGGCATGTACAGCTGCTGCGAATACCGGGCGGCTGATATAAAGGGAGACCCAGTACAAAGGTTTGGTTACGGATGCTGGCCAACTCCAGTGTACCAAGTGTTCGAAGAAACAGAACACGAGCGAGGGCAAAGGGGCACGCAACCACGAGGTAGCAAAGTATAAGCTTTCACGCAGGTGCGGAGGTGAGCAGAGCGGACAGCTGCCCTTCTTCCATCATCATGAGGCGCGCCTGCCCGCCCGCCAGCAGCAGCAGCAGGAGCAGCACGCACGCACGCACGCGCGTGAGTTACGGATTAGGTGTGTGTGCATGCGCGCTACCGGCCCAGCCATCAGCAGCAGCAGCAGCAGCAGCAGCAGCAGCAGCAGCAGGCCGACCACCAGCCGTTGCAGCCGTATACACGTATAGAATGGTCGCACTACATGCAAAAGCTGGCAATCGCATGCCATGAACGAGCACAACTCGAGGGGGACATCTCCTCTCGCTCCTGTGTCGTATGCGGCGCGAAAGTCTGCTGCCGTTTGACGTCGTGGGATACCTAGGCAGGCCCAAAGCAA
This sequence comes from Salinomyces thailandicus, assembly GCA_005059885.1. Lineage (NCBI taxonomy): Eukaryota > Fungi > Ascomycota > Dothideomycetes > Mycosphaerellales > Teratosphaeriaceae > Salinomyces > Salinomyces thailandicus. Next base: position 70,565 of record NAJL01000070.1, on the reverse strand, counting down.
GGCGGATCTGCACCGTCTGGAGAGGCGGGAATCGCGACAGACCGGGGGGGTTTCTCCAGAGGGTGCGGGGAAAGGCCACCCTCGGGAAGCTCGAGCTTCTTCGCCAAGGAGGCGCTGCGCGTGGTTGGGGGCTGGACGGTCGTTATTCGCTGGACGTCTACGCGAGCGCGACGGCACGCCCGAGCAGCAGTGGGGAAGGCTGCAGGTGTGCGCGCGTGCAAGCAGCATGGCAGACTAGGTACTCTTGTGTTGCACCAGAAGCTGTCGACCGTATCATTATTGTTGTCAATCGATCGATCGATCAATCAACCCACCAGATGCGTGACAAGGCCAATCTCGTAATGATAAGAATGCTTGCCGCTGACAAGACTCACAATCAATGAAGGTAGTCGAGGTTGTCAATGATAGGTACATTTGTTGTTCATGAGCCATGCGTCCAACTCTCTGTGCCGTGTGCCGAGGATCCAAGAGCGGGTCGTTGATCCTCCACTCCACAGGATCCCCTTCTGACGTCAAGACGCGGAGTCGACCAAGGCCTGTCTGAGTGCGCAAAGGGTCGTTTGGTCCCCTTGGTTTGTTCGACCTTGGTACAGTCTGTGCAAGCTCCCAGTTCGGGGTTGGTCTTCAGCAACGGCGCCTGGTTTCGGTGGCATTCTGACAAAAATTCGCCGAATGCGGAATGGTACCGTGAAGTCTTCTTCCTATCTCGAGTGGTCTCGACTCTTGGCTGTCGCCCTGGCGTGTCAATTGTATGGCACATCAATAACGCTTAAGAGAGCTGTCAACCTTAGCCGGCCGCTATTCCGTTGCATGAATCAGAACAGTAGTGTCGATACCAGAAATGTGTGTCTTGATGGCCGCTGTGCACTTACTGTCTTGCCGGGCACACGGATAGAAGACAATAATAAGGTATCCTCTGACAGGCATGTGATGAGGTACGCCCTACACCAAGCTTGCCCGACTAGGGCAAAGCCACGGCTGAATCGAAAGGTGACCAGATGTGCCGAGCCACGAGCGAACTTCACCTTGGGTGGTAGTAATAATAGCATTGTGACATGAACCCTCGACTCAAGCAGCAGCGTACCCTTGGTTTGATCTCTCGCAGGCGCACCTTGACAGTAACTTATCGTTATCATTGGCCAGGCAAAGGCATCTCGCGTGCAGACTGTAGGAGATAGTAGTTCATCGTGAGGTGCATTATTGTGCGATGCCTGGCAGATCTCTCATAACTGCGGTATTATGCAGAACTATCAACATGGACTGCGGCTACCGGACATGGACAATGCCGAACGCGGCATAAGTGAACAACCTGGTCGTTCGTTCAAGGTTGACAGGCAAGGATGTCGACGTCGTCGTGGCCGCCAAATGCTGCAACAATAGGTGTGACAATCAAGTTCATAGTGCTCGTTTGCAAGGTGAGCAGCACAAGAAGTTCGAAAGCTTCCTGGTGTGGCCTGCTGGCGCATTCGCATCGACATTGCCACATTCGAGTACCGGACACACTGTAGCCTGTCTGGACCGCCAACACAGTTACGTCCAGGCGGACTGCAGCTTGTCTAACCCATCGACCTTCACCACTGCCCATCATCTTCCCTCTTTCCATCCGATCGGCACCAGCGCAGCCACCACCTGTTGCACGCCCCTCTCAGTCGCAAGCAGATTGAACTGCGCAGCCGCATTCCTCGTATCCTGCACCTCCAACCGTATCCCCAATTCACTAAGATGCCGTCTCGTCTCCGGGCTAACAGGCGCAATACTCGGCCCTGTGCCCAGCACCAGCAAGTCGGGCTTCGGCCACACCAAATCTAAAACACCCCACACTTGTCTATCCACCTCAAATTGTCCTCGCTCGTTCTTGATCTTGCCTCCTTGACTTGACACGCCCTTGTTGTCGTCGCCGGTGCCTCCTGAGCCGATTGTGCCTTCCTTTCGCCCTGGCTTCGCCCATGGTCGCCACCTGAACGCTTCTCCCCCAACCAGCATGACTCCGCAGCCAATGACCTTCAAACCGCTATTCAGCGCGAAACCTTCGTCCATGCAGGAGTCGATCGCGGTCGTTGGTGCGGGCGTGCCAGACAGTATATCCATTGTGCTGAAATCAGTCTGGGTGTCCTCTTTGCTTGCTGGGCCGCGGTCTTTGGTCTTCGGCGCAGCGGACGGAGCGGATAGAGGTGCGGACATATGAAGGCATTTCGTATGATCCAGGACGGAGGTGGGTGATGCTCGTGGTCGCAGTGCCTGGCTCCGACCAGAAAGCGTTTGATGGAGGCATCTGCGGCACTGCGACTTCATCGCCTGCGTGCCTGCCATTCTGGGAAGCATGCTCATGCACGTGTTCATATCTGCATATATCGTCTGACTGTCAGTGTCGTGACACCTCGTTGACAGTCTGTACCGTACCGTGCCTTAATGGACTTTTGGGCAGTACCAAAGCTCCATGCGTCAGTCCCTGCAAAGCAAGCGTCATCTGCTGCTGCTGCGGGCGAGATGCGGCCGTCTCGCCCGCAGAGCCGCAGGGTTGTCTAGGGTTGGTCAGGGTTGTTACTCAGGGTTGGCATTGGGGTTAATTCACATTGAATCAGAGGAACATCGACATCTAGCCTCCGAACCCGATTTACCAAGCTACGCATATTCAATTCAAATCACTTAAAGAACAATGCAGTATCGTCTATGATCATGGACAATGTGAATCAAAAGGCGTTGCGGCCGAAGGGACCTCTCACGCCTGCACGACCTTCGACATTCAGTAAATACTCTTCCGAGCCAACCAGCGCGGGACGCAAAATGACCAACGCACCGACAAACAATGCGGGCAAAGCGTCGAACAAGACAAATCGACAGCAACGTCAAGAAGGTACGCCATTTCTGTTCCTGTTCCCTCCTCGTTGTCGTCGCCGCCGTCAGCCACCTAGCCCCTGCATCGCAGTTCCGCTGACCACGCATAACGACAAAAAGCTCAAATCTTCGACTCGTCCCAGCTCCGCTCCCCATTCATGGAGCCTAAGCTCATGGAACGGAGAGCCCCGACGGCAAAACAAGGCGTACCACGATGACAACCCAACATAGTTCCAGGAATTGTCAGCGGAAGTAGCAGTAGTCCCGTCGTACGCAGTAGCATTCGCAATTGAGTGTTTCGAGGTCCCACTGAACATCTTTTACGCTGCTGCACGCACTTCCGGCCTGTAACTCTCGAAGACCGCCGTGGAACTATTAAACTAGGCGTGCCGACGGCGATATGGTTCCAGGAACTGTCAGCGGGAGTCGCAGTATACAGTAGTACTCCCGTAGTACGCAGTAGCATTTGCATTGAGTGTCCAAGGTCCCACTGAGCTCTGCGCGCTGCTGCACGCACTTCCGAGCCGTAACTACCTCCATCAGCGACGGGCCTCGGCGACCTTATCATATAGACGCTCACAGAAGCGAACGAAAGGCTTGGTGGGGGCTGGGGAAGAGGGAAAGAAAGTCAATTCTCGAGATGGGCGGACCGCTGCGAGAAGTAGCCGGGCTGGCGGGGCCCGGCTATCGAGTCTTTTGATGTATAAGGTACCTTACCTTTATCTGCTCTGCGATCCGATACTTCCAGACTTCGACTGCGCATTCGGTAGAAAGTTTTGCAGAACTGCGGGAAGAAAGAGGTCGCGGCGGTGGTCGCACCGCCGCAATGGTAACACGATGGTGCTCGAGAGCGAAGCGCTCATGCAGGTCATCGCGAAAGTGCGCAATAATAATAATTTCATATTCTGACTTGCATGAATGCAAGGACGGAAGCTAATCTGCGGCTAGTCGGCTGACGCTAATATGCGGCTAGTCGGTTGAGTGGGATCAAAAGTTCATCGCCAGCGATAGGATTCACAAACGAGGGCCAAGATCTCACGGAGGCGAGGAAGGCACGGGAAAGTCTGCACTGGACCGAACCGGAAGCTGGGTGGAGTCCAGCGGAAGGAGTATTACATCGCCCGTCGTCCCCCGGAGCAACTACGAGATCGTGTAACTCAGATGTCGGTCAAAGATGACTCCCTTGTGGATAGCAATGCATGCTCTTTAGCTAGCGCTGCCAGGTACGCGTCCCCTCGACTTACTGTCCGCGATATAGGTAGGCCCATGATGTTTCATCGTGGTGCAGGGGACTATCGTGGCATTTGAGATTCAGGTACGCTCGAGCCGTATGGTAATAGGATGACGGCACTCGCTCTCACTCACCTCAACTCCTGAATGATATCGTCGACTGAATTGTCAGCGTGCAAACCTCCGTGTCCACCGCGGGAGAAGTTGCAGTCTTGCAGGTCGGTGGTTTCCGATTCTCCTGCACCGGGGATGCAGTTGCCCCGTACTACTCACTGGCGGCGTTGAGCTAGCTTGTGTTGTAGCGACGACGAACGGCCAGGAAGGTCGGAGCACTACTCCCAGCCGATGATGGTAGAAGATCGGGAGCATGTGCATCGAGAGCTGTGCCCCTACGCCGTTCGACAAGCAGCAGTCCTGCCCCTGACTCCGCAGACGTGGACTTCCAGCACCTTCAGACTCCCCGTTCTGCCTCGCCCAATGTCAAGCTCTCCCACCACTTTCGAGATACCGACAGCTTGTATCTCTGCAAGCCCGGCAAGTCAAGAGCCACTGACGTCCATATTGGCTTCTAGAACGTCAATTGCGGCATGCTGTTCGGACGACCTCTCCGACGACCGACGACAGACGGAACTGAGCCCTAAGGGACTCGAATTGAAGGCTTGGGGCTGGCCAAGTGTCCGGACATGCAATAGAGCTCCTCAGCGAACCAATGCCTCGCCCCCAGCCAGTAACAGCCACATCTCTGAATAGATCATATCAGGGGCAGTAGTCGTCACATCAAGTATCTGTGGTCGTAGTTAGAGGTGCGAATTCCAGATCTTGACTGCGCAAATGATGAGAACCCCTGCTGACTGGCAGGGTTTCAGGCGTGCCTAGCCATGCAAACATTGATGGCAATGTTCGTTGCCGTCTCCCCAGCACACGCTGCGTCGATGATCTTATGATCAAATGGCACGGCTGTCGATGTCTCTCATCCACCTGTCTCCACTCACCCACTCTGCTAACGCCCTGGCAACTTCCAGCCTTCCACAAGACAGCCGTCCGCGCTTATCAATAGGATCTAGGCTTGAATCCTCCGGAAAGCCCATTTTCAACCGCGAAGTGCTGTTCTCGTGTTGCTTTTGTAACGATCTGAGAAAAGCTTCTCTAAGAAGTGAGGATGAAAAGTTTGAAGAGACGAAATATCATTTCCGCGCCATACAGACCTTGCCGCTGCCGGTAGAGAAGACACGGATGTGCCGGAGTGGTCTCATGCTCAGATTCTGCTGGGTTAGTACGGCATTGCTGGACGAAATCAGGGGTGAGTGCAGCCATGGGAGCATCAAAACCGCAAATGTACTGCAACATTGGCATCGAACACTGAGTCCGTCATCAGCGGCATGCTGTCTCGGGGTTCTTTAGATGGTGGTACGGAACGCATCACACCTAAATGAGGCTACAACGATCAAGATGTTAGAATCAGACAAAGGTAGATCTGCCAGGCGTGGAGGGAACAACACATGTTGCGTCGCCGACAAAGATTACCGACCCTGTATGTGACCGGTATCGAACGATTTGCTGTGACTCGTGTATTGCGTGACTGCTGGAACGGCGCTCCTAGTCCTTGCCGGTTTGGCTTGCACGCTTGCACAGCCATGGCTGGCTTGAACCGCCATCATACCATATCAGATCAGCAGTGCGTGCTAGCTAGCTAAAAGCCAGCGTGCGTCGCTCTCCTCGCCTGCCGTCATGCCATGCTCACACCATGCCGTATAACTCCAGGTCCGCATCCGCACTTGTTCATAGCCGCATCTACCTCCGGCTCTTCTTCTCAGCCTCGCGCATGACCTTCTTGACAATCTTTTGCTCCTCGATCAGGAAAGCACGGGTTACACGGTCCTTGACGCAGTTTGCGCAGCGGCTGCCGCCGTAAGAGCGCGAGACGGTCTTCTTGGGGCGGGAGATCTGGGCGTACTCGCGGGGGCGGAGGGCTGGGATCTGGAATCGCATACACGTCAGCATTTCAGTGCTCTCACCCATCATGACTTCAATCCCGTCATCACATCGCAAGCGTCGGCGGTGAGGCTCGGACGGGTAGACATACACCTGCCAACTTGGTGCCGCAGTCACCGCACTTAGGGCTGGTACCCTTCTTCTTGGTGTTGAGGTATCTGTGTTCACCACCCGGCGTCCGGATCACGCGGACCTTGTTGCTGACGGTGTTGTACGGTTGCCGTCTCCGCTATTGCAAAGTATTAGCCAATGCTCGTGCCCATGTCCATCTGCATGTCCATCTTCCACGCAGCGCCTGCTCGGCCATTCGCGCATCGCTGGGGAGGGGGTATCGCATACGTAGGTCAATCGGTGGGAGGCCATCGCAACGGTATTGAAACGATGTATGTGTGTGGGGTGTCGGTGGGCGAAAAGGTCGTCGCTGTCGCTGCACGCTATGAAGTTCGCGCCTTTGAGGTCTGTGTGGGTTTGAGCGGAATTTTGAGTGCCAAGCATCTCGACTCAGACTTGTAGCCTCAGGCTGAAATATGTGCGGAGATTGACTCGAGCGCGTTTGGCGTTTGAGATCTTCGCGCGGACCTCGACAGCTCGACCTTGCCACTGACTGACTACACATTCATTCTATCCAGTACCACCTCAAGGCGGGCCACCGCGCACCGTCAGCAGAATATCGGACGAATTCGCAGCGGCTGCGACGCCATCAAACCCCTTGTTAGTGGCGACATCACCAGTGCGATAGGCCGGCACCGCGCTGAAGCCGAGACGATTTGCAGGCCGGGCTACATCAGGTGATGTTGAAATAAGTCGGTGCTGCGTTTAAGCACCTCAGTACGTTGTACAAGCGAGCGAGCGAGTGCGCGAGCAAGCGAGGCGGGCTTAAAGCCATTGCGTGAATCGCCAAGATGTCATCCAGACCGCCGCCACCGCCGCCGCCAGGATGGCAGCCTCCACCACCCCCGGGTCCGCCGCCTGGTCTATCTGGACAAGCACCGCCACCGCCCGGCTACAAGCCTCCCCCGAATCCCGCCGCGGCGAAGCTTCAAGAAAAGAAGCAGAAATGGCTCCGCCAGCAACGCCAGCGCTACTCCGAGAAGCGACGAGGCGGTTTTGTGGAGACGCAAAAGGCAGACATGCCGCCCGAGCACCTGCGTAAGATCGTGAGAGATATTGGGGATGTATCGCAGAAAAAGTTCAGCGCAGACAAGCGGTCGTACTTGGGTGCGCTCAAGTTCATGCCGCATGCTGTGCTGAAGCTGCTGGAGAACATGCCGATGCCGTGGGAGTCTGCGCGGGAGGTCAAGGTGTTGTACCACGTGAATGGATGCTTGACGCTGGTCAACGAGATTCCGCGCGTCATTGAGCCGGTGTTCCATGCGCAGTGGGCGACCATGTGGGTAGTGATGAGGAGAGAGAAGAGCGACAGACGGCACTTCAAGCGCATGCGCTTTCCACCTTTTGATGACGAGGAGCCGCCGCTCAGCTGGAGTGAGAACATCGAGGGCATAGAGCCGCTGGAGCCAATTCAGATGGAGCTGGACGAAGAGGAAGATGCGCCGGTATATGAGTGGCTCTACGACCACAGGCCGTTTAGTGATACTAGCCACGTCAATGGGCCGAGCTACAAGGAATGGAATCTTTCGCTGCCCCAGATGGCGACGCTGCATCGTTTGAGTAATCCTTTACTAAGCGACATCTCGGACAAGAATTACTTCCATCTCTTCGACCTGCCCGCGTTCGCCACCGCGAAAGCATTGAATGTCGCTCTGCCGGGTGGCCCACGGTTCGAGCCGCTTTACAAGGACATCGACCCTAATGACGAGGACTTTGGCGAATTCAACGCCATCGACAGGATCATCTTCCGGGCGCCGATCCGGACCGAGTACCGTGTCGCTTTTCCTTTTCTGTATAACAGCTTGCCGAGAAGTGTGCGACTGGGCGTTTACAGCTACCCGCAGACCGTCTTCGTCAAGACCGAAGATCCAAGTCTGCCAGCCTTCTATTTCGATCCCGTCATTAATCCGATCTCGTCTCGCTCTGTTGCGCCAAAGAACTTGACGATCAGCCACGAAGACGAGATCTTTGGTAAGGGTAATAACGAGGAGCCGGATGAAGAGGAAGGTGGTTTCAGCTTACCCGACGAGGTCGAGCCGTTCATGGCAGATGAGGAGGTGTACAACGACGAAACAGCTAGCGCCATCGCGCTCTGGTGGGCGCCATACCCCTTCGATCGGCGCTCAGGGAAGATGGTGCGCGCGCAAGATGTGCCCCTCGTGAAGCAGTGGTACCTTGAGCACGTTCCCCCAGGGCAACCAGTGAAGGTTCGGGTGTCTTACCAGAAGATGCTGAAGACGTACGTCCTCAACGAACTGCATAAGAAGCCAGCGAAGGCGCAAAATAAGCAAAACCTGTGTCGGAGTCTGAAGAGCACGAAATTCTTCCAACAAACGACTATTGACTGGGTCGAGGCTGGCCTGCAAGTGTGTCGTCAAGGCTTCAACATGCTAAATCTCCTCATCCATCGGAAGAACTTGACATACCTGCATCTGGACTACAACTTCAACCTTAAGCCTATCAAGACGCTTACCACCAAGGAGCGCAAGAAATCGCGCTTCGGGAATGCATTCCACCTCATGCGCGAAATCTTGCGCCTTACGAAATTGATCGTGGACGCTCAGGTGCAGTATCGTTTGGGCAACATTGACGCGTTTCAGCTTGCAGACGGCATCCTGTATGCGTTCAACCACGTCGGCCAGCTGACCGGGATGTACCGGTACAAGTACAAGCTCATGCACCAGATCCGATCGTGCAAGGACTTGAAGCATCTTATCTACTACCGCTTCAACTCTGGGCCTGTTGGCAAAGGTCCTGGCTGCGGTTTCTGGGCGCCGGCATGGAGAGTATGGCTCTTCTTCCTCAGAGGTATCATCCCGCTACTGGAGCGCTGGCTCGGCAATCTGCTCAGCAGGCAATTCGAGGGACGGCACAGCAAAGGTGTAGCGAAGACCGTGACCAAGCAACGTGTAGAGTCGCATTTCGACCTTGAGCTGCGCGCCTCGGTGATGGCGGACCTGATGGATATGATGCCCGAGGGCATCAAACAGAGCAAGGTCAACACAGTTTTGCAGCATCTCTCTGAGGCATGGAGATGCTGGAAGAGTAACATCCCTTGGAAGGTTCCAGGGCTACCGAAGCCGATTGAGGACATCATCCTGCGCTACGTGAAGAGCAAGGCTGATTGGTGGGTCTCGGTGGCTCACTACAATCGCGAGCGCATCAGGCGTGGTGCCACAGTAGACAAGACGGTGGCGAAGAAGAATCTGGGCAGACTGACGAGGCTGTGGTTGAAGGCTGAGCAAGAGCGACAGCACAACTACCTGAAAGATGGACCATACGTCAGCACCGAGGAGGGTGTCGCGATCTTCACCACAGCCGTCCATTGGTTGGAGAGCCGGAAGTATCAGCCCATCCCTTTCCCGTCCGTCAGTTACAAGCACGACACGAAGATCCTCATCCTGGCGCTCGAGCGCTTGAGGGAAGCATACAGTGTTAAGGGCCGCCTGAATCAGTCACAGCGTGAAGAGCTGGCACTCATTGAGCAAGCCTACGATTCGCCCGGTACGACACTAGCCAGGATCAAGCGTTTCTTGCTTACGCAACGCGCTTTCAAGGAGGTCGGCATCGACATGAACGACAACTACAGCGCCATCAATCCGGTCTACGACATCGAGCCCATTGAGAAGATCACCGATGCCTATCTGGACCAGTACTTGTGGTATCAAGCTGATCAGCGCCGTTTGTTCCCAGCCTGGATCAAGCCTTCAGACTCTGAGGTTCCGCCTTTGCTCACCTACAAGTGGGCGCAAGGCATCAACAACCTTGGCAATGTCTGGGGCGTTGACGAGGGCGAGTGCAACGTCATGCTCGAGACTCGGCTGGACAAGGTGTACGAAAAGATCGACATCACGTTGCTCAACCGTCTGCTGCGCCTGATCATGGACCACAATCTGGCGGACTACATCAGTTCGAAGAACAACGTGCAGCTGAACTACAAGGACATGAACCATACCAATGCATATGGTATGATCCGCGGCCTCCAATTCAGTGCTTTTGTTTTCCAGTACTACGGCCTCATCATCGACCTCCTCTTGCTCGGCCTGCAGCGCGCTACTGACATGGCTGGGCCGCCCAATGCGCCTAATGATTTCCTCCAGTTCCGCAACCGAGAAACAGAGTCTAGACATCCGATCCGTCTGTACACACGCTACATTGACAAGATCTGGATATTCTTCCGCTTCACGTCAGAGGAGAGCAGAGATCTGATCCAGCGCTTCCTGACTGAGCAGCCAGACCCGAACTTCGAGAACGTGATCGGGTATAAGAATAAGAAGTGCTGGCCGCGTGATAGCAGAATGAGGTTGATGAGGCACGATGTCAATCTGGGAAGGGCTGTCTTCTGGGACATGAAGAACCGCCTGCCCAGAAGCTTGACCACCATAGAATGGGACGACACGTTCGCCTCGGTGTACAGCAGAGACAACCCGAATTTGCTGTTCAGCATGAACGGTTTCGAAGTGCGCATCTTGCCAAAATGCAGGAACGTGAATGATGAATTCCAGGTCAAAGACTCCGTCTGGGCTCTCGTCGACAATGCGACGAAGGAGCGTACCGCGCATGCGTTCTTGCAGGTTACCGAGGATGACATCCACAAATTCAACAATCGCATCCGCCAGATCTTAATGAGCTCCGGCAGCACGACCTTCACGAAGATCGCAAACAAGTGGAACACCACGCTCATCGCGCTGTTCACCTACTACCGCGAGGCAGCAGTCAGCACGGTCAACCTCCTCGATACTATCGTGAAGTGCGAGACCAAGATCCAGACTCGCGTCAAGATCGGTTTGAACTCGAAGATGCCTTCTCGTTTCCCACCAGCCGTCTTCTACACGCCCAAGGAGCTGGGCGGTTTGGGCATGATCTCTGGCTCGCACATTCTCATTCCCACCTCTGACAAGCGCTGGAGTAAGCAGACTGACACAGGCGTGACACACTATCGCGCCGGTATGGGAAGCCATGGGGACGAGGAAACGCTCATCCCGAACATCTTCCGTTACATCATTCCTTGGGAGGCAGAATTTGTCGACTCTCAGCGCGTATGGACTGAGTACTCGCAAAAGCGCTTGGAAGCGAACCAGCAGAATCGCAGATTGACCCTGGAAGATCTTGAGGATAGCTGGGATCGTGGTCTTCCCCGTATCAACACACTTTTCCAGAAGGACCGAAGCACGCTCTCTTTCGACAAGGGCTTCAGGGCCCGGACAGAGTTCAAGATCTACCAGCATATGAAGAGCAATCCGTTCTGGTACGTATATGCTTCATGTCGCCTTGCTGGAATGTCTGATAGTTGCTGACCATACTCACAGGTGGACGTCGCAACGGCATGACGGTAGACTGTGGAATCTCAACGCCTACCGCACCGACGTTATCCAGGCGCTCGGGGGTGTTGAGACTATCCTGGAGCACACATTGTTCAAGGCCACCGCTTTCCAAAGCTGGGAAGGTATGATAGCGCCCTGCTTCCTTTTAAAGACGTAGTTGAATACTGACGGTCATTCTGCAGGTCTGTTCTGGGAGAAGGCATCAGGCTTCGAAGAGAGCATGAAGTTCAAGAAGTTGACTAATGCGCAACGCTCGGGTTTGAATCAGATTCCGAACAGACGGTTCACACTATGGTGGTCGCCTACGATTAACAGTAAGTCGTTCTACTTCTATTGCCCATCCCATCCCTGCAACAAAGGGTAGCCCAATCAAGCGCCTCCCAGACTGCCTGCGAGCACTTGACATGTTTCCTGCAGCAAGTCAGATGGTCTCTGGAGAGACCTTTCGATTCTTTCGAAAGCCCATGCTGACGTCAGGTTCGCAGGGGCAAACGTCTATGTCGGTTTCCAAGTGCAACTCGACCTAACCGGCATCTTCTTGCACGGCAAGATCCCAACACTAAAGATCTCGCTCATCCAGATCTTCCGTGCCCATCTCTGGCAGAAGATCCATGAGTCAGTGGTCATGGACTTGTGCCAGGTCTTCGACCAGGAGCTCGAGGCTCTCGGCATCGAAACGGTACAGAAAGAGACGATTCACCCACGTAAGAGTTACAAGATGAACTCCTCGTGTGCGGACATTCTGCTCTTCGCCAGCCACAAATGGAGCGTCAGCAACCCAAGTCTGCTGTACGACACCAAGGACAACATGGGCGCTACGACAACGAACAAGTTCTGGATCGACGTGCAGCTGCGTTACGGTGACTACGATTCGCACGACATTGAGCGGTACGTGCGTGCGAAGTACCTGGATTACACGACGGACTCTATGTCGATCTACCCGTCGGCGACCGGCTTGATGATTGGCGTTGATCTTGCCTACAACTTGTACTCGGCTTACGGTCAGTACTTCCCTGGTCTCAAGCAGCTGGTGCAGCAAGCTATGGCCAAGGTCATGAAGGCCAACCCGGCTCTCTACGTCCTGCGTGAGCGTATCAGGAAGGGTCTGCAGTTGTATGCTTCCGAGAGCAATCAAGAGTTCTTGAACAGTCAGAACTACTCGGAGCTGTTCAGCAACCAAATCCAGCTCTTCATCGACGACACGAACGTCTACCGTGTCACCATTCACAAGACGTTCGAAGGCAATCTGACGACAAAGCCGATTAACGGTGCCATCTTCATCTTTAACCCAAGGACAGGGCAGCTATTCCTGAAGATCATTCATACGAGTGTCTGGGCGGGACAGAAACGTCTTGGTCAGCTGGCGAAGTGGAAGACGGCAGAAGAGGTGGCGGCATTGATCCGTTCGCTTCCAGTCGAGGAGCAGCCGAAGCAGCTCATCGTCACTCGCAAAGGTCTCCTCGACCCGCTCGAAGTGCACCTGCTCGACTTCCCGAACATCAGCATCCGGGCCTCTGAGCTGCAGCTGCCTTTCCAGGCTGCGATGAAGGTCGAGAAGTTGGGCGACATGATCCTGCGCGCCACGGAGCCGCAGATGGTGCTGTTCAACTTGTACGATGAGTGGTTGAAGAGCATCTCCAGCTACACAGCCTTCTCACGTCTGATCTTGATCCTGCGTGCTTTGCATGTAAATCAGGACAAGACTAAGCTTTTGCTGCGGCCAGACAAGAGCGTCATCACGCAAGAGCATCACATCTGGCCCACACTATCCGATGATGATTGGGTCAAGGTAGAAGTGCAGCTGCGTGATCTGATCCTCAACGACTACGGCAAGAAAAACAACGTCAACACCTCTTCGCTCACAAACAGTGAGATTCGAGACATCATTCTGGGAATGGAGATCTCGGCGCCCTCGATGCAGAGGCAGCAGGCCGCCGAGATCGAAAAGCAGCAGCAAGATCAAGCTCAGCTGACTGCCACCACAACCAAGACGCAGAACGTGCGAGGCGAAGACATGGTCGTCACCACGACTTCCGCCTACGAGCAGCAGAACTTTGCCTCCAAGACAGAGTGGCGCACCCGTGCCATTGCGACAAGCAATCTGCGGACGAGGGCAAACAACATCTACATCTCGTCCGAGGACATTCGCGATGACGAGGAGCACTTCACATACGTGATGCCGAAGAACATCCTGAAGCGCTTCATCACCATCGCCGACCTGCGTGTGCAAGTTGCCGGCTACCTCTACGGCACCAGCCCGCCGGACAACAAGCAGGTCAAGGAAATCAAGACCATCGTCATGGTGCCTCAGGTCGGCAGTACACGCGACATCCAGCTCCCTCGCAACCTGCCGGAACACGAGATGCTCAAAGACCTAGAGCCGCTCGGCGTCATCCACACAAGCGCAGGCAACGAGACAAGTTACATGAGCGCCCAGGACGTCACGCAGCACGCCCGCCTCATGGCCGCCCACCCTACTTGGGATCGCAAGACCGTCACCATGACCGTCAACTTCACGCCCGGCTCCGTCTCGCTATCCGCATGGTCGCTGACGCCGCAAGGCTACCAGTGGGGCGCGGACAACAAGGACCTCTCTTCCGACCAGCCCGCCGGCTTCGCTCCCTCCATGGGCTTCGGCGAGAAGAGCCAGCTTCTGCTCTCGGACAAGATCCGGGGCTACTTCTTAGTGCCGGAGGATGAGAGGTGGAATTGGAGTTTCCTCGGCTCTGGGTTCGGTGACCGAGAGAAGGGGCGGGTGTACGTGGGTATGGGTGTGCCGAGGAGGTTCTATGACTCGGTTCATCGACCCGTGCACTTCCAGGACTTTGCGATGCTGGAGGATACGGGCTTCGATCGCAGCGATAATCTGGCGTAGGGCGGTGTGTGGCGAGATGGGCCTGCGGCGTTATTGTTGGTGTGTTGAGTGCTGTAGCATAGCCTGCTGGTGTCATGGCGCTTTTCGGGTGTGGAACGATGTGTATGTGTATGAACAAAGCTGTGTGTACTTCTCGACTGTCGAGTCTCGGAGTTCTATCACCGACGTCTAGCACGTGACTTGCCCAGACCGCGAGACTGAATGAGGTAATCATCAGGGAAGTTGGCCGTTATCAGCACGCCGCTCGACCTCCCGTCTCCCCTGAGTCCCCCTCCCACAGCACCAAGCACGTCTCGCACCTGCCTTAAACGGCAGACTAAGCCAGCGCGCCGCCGGCGAGTTCACCTTGGATTCGGTGGACTGCCTATCTTGCATGAAACAATGCCTCAGTCAGTCGTGCGAGGAAGGTCGGCGCTGATAAGACGCTGGGCGTGCGCCAACAGTCGTTTACGTTGAAGGCATGGCGGTGACTGTGCTGGCCGGGGTTGGTAAGTGGTGGTGGTCATGATGACATTGCCTGCGTCTTGGCTCAGGATGATGCGAGTGTCTATGGGCTTTAAGAGGCTCAATGGATTTGTTTCTTTAGCCGGCATGTGAGGGTGGTAAGTTGCATCAGTTCTCTGGCCTACTTCTGACCTAGCCTGTCCTCTACCCTTCCACTCCCGATTTCCTATCCTTCTTTGATCCTTCTCCGCCGAGCTCCTTCCCCCAGACAACCCCCATCACCGCCCAAAATGCCCTCCCCAGAGAAAGACCCCGAAGCCTCTCCCCCCACCTCAACCCCCGCCGCCCCAGAACCCAACGACATCATCGGCACAGTCAAAGACCTCTCCCACGCGGACGCCGCCCTCGACTTCCTCCGCCACGAAACCGCCATCCCTCCCATAACCCCCTCCGCCGAGAAACGGCTCGTCCGCAAAATCGACTGGATGGTCATGCCCCTCATGTGGTCCTGCTACTGCCTCCAATACCTCGACAAAACCCTCATCAACTACGCCAACGTCATGGGTCTACAAGACGACGCTCACGTTACCAAGGACCAGTTCAGTAACCTGGCGCTGATCTTTTATGTGACGTACCTTGCCCTGGAGTTCCCGCATGGATTCGCCATGCAGAAGCTGCCGACGGCGAAGTATCTGGGGGTTATGGTCTTTTTGTGGGGTGTGATTGTGGCGGTTACGAGTGCGTGTGGGAATTATGGGGCGCTGGTTGCGACCAGGGTGTTGTTGGGGTGTTTTGAGGCGGCGGTTGCGCCGAGTTTGATTCTAATTACTTCGATGTGTGAGTTTTGTGTTTTTTTGACTGGTT
This sequence comes from Salinomyces thailandicus, assembly GCA_005059885.1. Classification (NCBI taxonomy): domain Eukaryota; kingdom Fungi; phylum Ascomycota; class Dothideomycetes; order Mycosphaerellales; family Teratosphaeriaceae; genus Salinomyces; species Salinomyces thailandicus. The sequence continues at coordinate 54,890 of NAJL01000070.1, read as the reverse complement.
GGGGTGGCTTGCTGACGTGGAAGTGCATAGGGTATAAATCTCACGAGCAACCGCCGAGGGTTGGGCTTTGGTATTTAGGGGTTGGAACGGGGACGATCATTGGGAGTCTGATATCTTTTGGGTTTCAGCATTATACTGATGGCGCTTTTACGAGCTGGCAGATCATGTTCCTGGTCGTGGGGCTGGTGACCTGTATGGTCGGCGCGCTGGTCGTGTTGCTCCTCCCGGACAACCCGATGAAGAGCCGTCTGAGCCACGAGGAGAAGGTATGGGCGATTGAGCGCTTGCGGGCGAACCAGACTGGTAAGACCTCCAGCCAACTCTACCATCTCAGCCCCGTACATCACCCACAGTACGCACCGCTAACACTCACGATTTCCATTTCAGGCGTCGAGAACAAACACTTCAAACCCTCTCAAGTCTGGGAATGCTTCCTCGACCCCCAGACCTGGCTTCTCAGCCTCATAGCCATCAGCTCCAACGTTCCCAACGGCGCCGTCTCCTCCTTCCAAGCCACCATCATCAAGAACTTCGGCTACGACTCCAAGACCACCGCCTTACTTCAGATCCCCTCCGGCGGCGTGTCCATCGTCTCGATCCTCACCGCTACCATCCTCGCCGGAAAATTCAACCAGCGCGGGATTCAGATCGTGGCTTTATTGATCCCGGGGATCTTGGGCGGGTGTTTGATGGCTTTCTTACCCGCTGATGCGAAGGCCGGGAAGCTGATTGGGAATTACTTGACGAACTGCATCGGGGCGACTTTGCCGCTTTTGTACAGTTGGGTGGCAGCGAACTACGCTGGGCATACTAAGAAAGGTTCGCCCTCCTCGCCCCTCCCATTCCCCACACCGCCTTTCCAAGTACACCCACGCTACCTCCTCCGGCACCTTCCACGGCACCTCCTACAGCACCTCTACTGACACCCCCTCTCCCAATACAGTAACCATGAACGCCATCCTCCTCATGTCCTTCTGCCTCGGCAATATCATCGGCCCACTAACCTTCACCGCGCAATCCGCGCCCGACTATACGCCGGCTAAGATTACGATTATTGTTACTTGTGCTGCAGCGGCCGTGTTTACTATGGTGCTGGTGGCGTATTATCGGTGGGAGAATCGGAGGAGGGAGTTTGCGTTTGCGGTGGAGGGGGGCCATATGTTGGATGTGGAGTTTGCTGATGTTACGGATCGGGTGAATCGGGAGTTTAGATATCGGCTTTGAGAGTGGGTGGGAGGAAGGGGGAAGGGGAAAGGGGTGATGGCGCGGTCGTCGCCATCTCCAGAGCCTGTGCCTTAGAAACTTCTTGACTGAGGCTGGGGGCGCAGCTACTACCCTTCCCGCCTCCAAGCGAGAAGAGAACCAAGCTAGATAGATGGGGTACCACACACCGCAAGCCAACGCGCTCTAGAAGGTCCCATGTGGACAACAAGGGGGGACAAGCTTCCTCGACCGTCCAAAGGCCAAGCCAAGCATAATGGTACTGTGTACAAATTGCGTTCCAAAATAAGGTAGATACAGATCATAGCGAAGTCGAAGTCATGACATCAGCACTTTCGTGTCCCAGCCGTAGACTTCATCATCATGAATGCCCGGGGCAAGCAAGAACAAAATTCATGCACATCAATCGTAGGCGTACCAACCAGCGCACGCCTCCGCCTCTCCCACCAAACCCCTCCAAAACCACGAAACCAACCCCTAAGCAAACTCACATCCGCGCAAAGCCATCCCAACCCCAACCCCCCTCCCACGCTACCTCCTCCTCCTCCACCCCCAACCCTTGACCCCCCACCTCGCCCCCCACCGTCTCAAAACCTCCTCACTCGTCCTCGTCCTCAACTCCCCTACATAACTCCCTCGACTCTGCTTCCGCCTCAAACGGCCCGAACTAAGCTTCTTTTTCACGACATAAGGCCGGCGGTTATTCGTCCCGTGCCTATCGAGACCAAGAGAGTTTCCTAGGAGAAAACCGCCTGTGCCGCGGAAACCTGGCATGCGGACGCTGAGGGCGCGGGGGAAGGTTCGGGGGGCCTTGGATTCTTCGAGGGAGGGTGGGTGGGCGGATGTGTCGCCGCCGAGGGGGAGGCGAGGGGCGGAGGGGTTGGAGTTCGAGGTGTAGATGATGTTGTTGTTGTTGTTGTTGTTGTTGTTGCGGTCGTATACTTCTTCCTCGTCTTCTTCGCCTTCTTCGCCGTCTTGTTCTTCATAGTATTCGTCGCCGGTTTCGGCGTACTCTGCGTCATAGCCGTCCCAAATATCGGTCGGACGCCAGAAGGGGGAGAGGTGGGTTGGCCGGAGAATGATTTCTTCTTGCTCCTGGTGTTGATCCAGATAGGGCAGAGGTTTGCGGAGCGAGAGCGCGCGCCCGAAGAGCGGAGTTTCAATGTAGCTCTCACTGAAGCGGCGGGCGCGCTGAGCGAGGCTGAGACGGCGGCTCGGAGGCACTGTTCGGGAGTGAGTAGTTGAATTCGGGTCTTCGAGGAGGGCGAGTTGGCGGTCGAGCTCATCGTTGGGGGTCGGGGGGATGACTTGCAGAAATGGCGGTAGAGGTACTTGTCGTGGATCTGTCAAGCGGCTGTCCACATGAATCGTCGGTGCTGGGGCCAGCGTGTTGTCTTGCGTGAAGCTCACGTGGTGGTCTGGACTGGCGGCATAGTCCATCTCGACGTCTTTGCTCCCGGGTCTCGAACCCTGCTGGACGACTACGAGACTTTCGTTGCAGTGCGGGAAGATGCTGACGCCTCGGGCCTCGCAGACCTCCATGTCCGAGCGCACTGATACTTGGCTTCGGTTGACAGACACCGGCGTGGTACTCGGGTATAGCGCCTGCGCGTCTGAGCCCTTGCGCGATGGTGAGGACAAGAAGCTTCGGTCTGTATCGAGACTGGCATGACGCTCACCGTCCTGGGCTTCGAACATTAACTCTAGAGGCCGGTGACGGAGTGTGGTGTGCTTGAACCTATATTGGTACTTAGGAGAGGCTATCGAACGGTCGACTTCCTGCTTGGAAGCGTGAAGAGCATGCAGGTCCTCGGTCATACGTTGCGTCTCTGTCATCGAGATGTCGAGCACAGGGTCCTGTACAGCGCGACGAGCTTCCAGATTCGTCTTGATCTCCGGAGATGCTTCGAGTGACCTCGTGGGTAGCTGACCACCTCTGTGCCGCAGACGAGGTTGTGACGGACTTTCGTCTCTCGGCTGCTGCAAACGTTGTTGCTGCCGCTGCGGCCGCTGCTGGCTCGCATCACTCCCAGGCGTACTCCTCAGGTCCTGCGCTCCTCGTGCTCTCCTTAATTTCGGCGTTTTGTGCCCCTGCTGGTCGAAGTACACGCCCGCAGGCACCGCATCACCGTTGCTCATAGCCGAATGGCGCTTGACATTCTCTTCCCGGATGCTCTTGTAGATGAAATCGTTGATATCCTCGACGCTCGTCTGCTTACGGAAGCCCTCGTCCGAAACATAACTCATTTGCTTGTCAAAGTCATCGTCGCGACTACGATGAGCCAGATATGGAGAGCGTGGCCGCTGCTTGCGCCGCAAAGGCGTAGGGGTCATGCTCCGGGATGATATTTGGCTACCGATGTTGCTCAGATCACGTCTTCGAAGCTGTAGCTTTGGTGTCGCAGTCCTTTCGCCGCTGAAACGGCGACCTAGCTCGGTCAATCCCACGCCGCCACTGGAAGCCAGCCAATCGTGTGACGAAAAGTGCGGCTCCGGAGACGGTGTACGGGCCAAGTTGATTTGACTAGCGGCCGGATCCTCTCTGGCCGTATAGAACGACTCCCCTCTCGAACTCGGGTACCGCGACAGTTGACCAGGCGGGGCCGGCTTCAAGCGCAAAGAATGCAAAGGAGCCGCCGCCAAGTTCTCATTCGTGGCAGGCGGTGATGGATCAGGGGTCGGGAGCGGTCGACTCAGACTCGGCTTCTGCCCATGCAGCGCATTACGGACCGCGTCGGCGAAGTGCACGCCCGAGGCGTGACTTGGTTGTCTGGGCTCAGCATCATCCGAGTTGGCCATGGTTGGAGGCGTGGGAGGCAGGCCATAGCTTTCTTGAGTCAAGTGCGGCGGCGTCGAGACCTTGCGCGGCATGCGTCTGAGGGGTGGAGGGACAGAGGCTTCCTGAGCCGGCGCGGCTATGCGCTGAGTCTGCATCGCGTACATGCCTTTAGGAGCCACGCCGGGACTCACAGAGCGTAGACTGCTCTCCTCAGAGCTGGGAATGTCGGCGTACGCTGTAGGAACTGTCCGCCTCTTCAACTCCCGCTGTCTATCCTGATCGCTCTCCAGGCTAGCCCATTGCCTGCCCTGAAAAGCTTTCTCGAGCGCATTGAAGCCATCGAGATCACCAGGCGCAAAGGCCGTCGTGTGTGGCTTTCTGTACCCGGGCATCCTTCGAGCGGTCCTCTTGCACTACCACATACTCTCTGACTCTTCGACCACCAGTGCAAATTGTTATTCGTCTTCAGGACCGATGCCACTCTTCTGCGCAAATCGAAGGCTTTTCGACGCTCCCGTCCTCGAGTAGATGGCTCGCCAGTCGCAGATGTTTTACACTGGGCGTTGCAGAGACGGATGCTTGCGTCGCAGAGGCGTAGTATGTCGTCGTAGAGGCGTCTCTATTGAGTCGTACAATAACGCCCGTCGTGTCCGTCTCCAGAGTGTTCAGGTCTGTCCAGCTCGTCGACTTCTTGCGCGTAATTAAAACCTCCGCGGCTGCAGTAAGATGCAGTTAAGCGGGGGTGACCTCATACGATGCGTCGTCGGCGGACCTAACACCTTATGTCGTTGCGCGGAAGAATACTTTACGGTATGTACCTTAGCAGACTCAAAACATTCTCCCCAGCATGTACGTATAGTACCGGTTACAAAAAGGGGCGACTAATGATGTAAAGAAGATCAGGGTGGTTTTACCTGTCATTACTGCCGACCAGTCGGAGGCGATGGAGGAGCTTCACATTGATGTCTGAGCGAGCCTTGGCGAAGACGAGAGTCACGTGTCAATGCATGCCCATTACTACGACAATCTATAGATTACACAGGTCATGCAGGCTTCTCCCTGCACGACGATTTGCGCTCCAATCAGGAGACGAAAAATGGGAAAGCAAGGCCGTTACGTTGAAGGGTTTGTATACAGCATCACTGCATAGTTACATGGCGCAAAGCTCTCCTTTGCACATCCCTCGCCTCCTTCCCCTCCGCCTTTCTCCGCGCTCGAAGTGAAAGCTCATGTCATTATCCGTAATGCGTTCTGCACGCCTTTACCTGGTGAGGTAGCCACCGTCGATGACCAAGTCGGCACCGGTGGTGTAGGTGGAAGCGTCGGAAGCGAAGTAGACGTAAGCGCCCTTGAGCTCCTTGGCCTCGCCGTCACGGCCCAGCGGGATCATGCTGTGCCACAGCTTCTGCGTCTCCTCCGGCACAAAGTCCGACAGACCCGTGTCGATGTAGCCCGGCGAGATGGAGTTGACACGGGCGAAGTCGCGCCACTCGTTGGCGAGCGAGCGCGCCATGTGGATGCAGCCGGACTTGGCAACGTTGTACGAGGTCTGCTCCTGCGGGAAGTTGGCAATGTGCCCGGACATGGAGGCGGTGATGACGAGGGAGCCGGTGCCGCGCTCCTTGAAGTGGTGGCCGACGGCTTTGGCGCAGTGGAAGGTGCCATTCAGGTCGATGTCGATGACGTGCTTCCAGGCGTCGACGGAGCCGTCGAGCACGCCGGAGTCGGCGGTGGCACCCGCGTTGGCGATGAAGGCGTCGATCTTGCCGAACTCCTGGATGACGTCCTTGACGAGCTGCTGGACGCTCTCGTACTTATCCACCTGGCACTTGTAGGCCTTCGCCTTGACGCCGTAGGTCTTGCTCAAATCCTCAGCGTTCTTGATGCCGCCCTCCGCACGGGAGGCGTAGGTGATGGCGACGTCGGCGCCCATCTCAGCGCAGCCACGGGCGGCCTCGATACCCATACCTCGGGGACCGGAGGCGCCGGTGACGACGACGGTCTTGCCCTTCAGGGACAGGAGGTCCTTGAGCTCAGTGGCCTTGGGGATGGAGACAGGCATGTTGATGGTGTTGATAGTGATGCGGTTGAGACTCGGTGGTAGAGGATGTGAAGGTTGTTACTGGTAATGGTTGTTTGTGTAAAGGGAAGAAGGAAGTGAAGGCGAAGTTGGACAGACAAGAAGAAAGTGCTGCGGCGCAAAGCTCCGGCAATGAGATCATGGGCCATTGCAGATGCCGCCAGGCTCAGGCCTTGACGTCCCAGCGGTGCCCCTCCACTCGCCCCTCGCACCCTGAAGCTGTGCTCGGGCGATCGTGGATGCAGCTGTGGGGCTCACGAGCTCTTCGTCGTCGTCGTCGTCTGCTACGAAACGCCTACGTAAGCACGCACTGGGCAAGTCATCAATGACAGTGCAGTCACCCATCAATCACACTTCATAGGACGTTGCAGCACACAAGATCTCGTATCACCTACGCTACTCATATACCAAGAAACCCGTCAAAATGTCTGCTTGCTACCTCATCCTTCCCCCTGCAAACCCCTCCAAAACACCCCACCATGCAAGCTGACGTTATTCCGCCTCGCCCGGGCACTCGGCCAGACTCGGCGTTAGCTTTTCTGACGCCAAGGTCCCATCACAGTCCACAGTAGGGAGTGGCTCCATCGCGTCCCGTTCCCGAGAAAGAGCCTCCATAAACCATGCTATGTGAGGTATCGGAGCGCCGCGATGATGACTTTAATATGACACCGGCATCAACAGATCTTGCTGGATGTTTCGCGAACGGTCGGGACCACTTGTGACACCACTTGTGAATGGCTGTCGAGGCAGCGAGGTCGGTGGCGAACCGCTTAGTGATACCAGCAGGCAGACGGGCCGATTGTGACGCTGGACTCGTGTTCGTCTTTTACAGTAGGTAGTAAGGTACAGTACCCAGGCCTACGCGCCTGAGCAGAGCAGTCTACAGGTGTCCAGTCCGCGTTGCTGAAGGCACAAAGTATGCTTTACTCTTAGCATTGACCCCTCCAAGAAATTGCATCGAATAGCATCTCACGAGAGCAAATGTGCATGTCGAGGTCGAAGACAGCACAGAGCTCAGTTGTCTTCCAGCGCCAACCGTGATAGGCAACTCGATAGGCGAGCTTCGAGTCTATCAATGTTACCACATCACGCAAAGGCTCGTTGTTTGTAGGTCCGACCGAGCAGCACAGTCGAGCGTCAGCGAACTTCTTGAAGTCCAGCTAGGACGATCACGGCTATATTGGTGTCGGCAAACATCTCGACGGTCTATCGAGGAACATGTCAGGGCATCCATTTACCGCCTGCGACCGCCGTTGAGGAGGGCCAGAGTGCTGGTGGAAGAATGCTCGCCGTCTAGACAAGAGAAAGAATATCCTTCCATGGCCTGGGTAAATAGCCGGTCTCGTACAACCCACCTCCCTCCCCTCCAAAGCTCAATTGTGCACCCCACCCCCCACATTCGCCGTCCCCCTCCCTAATCCCTCCCTATACCTCGCCAACGCCCTCTCCCTCCCAACCCGATGCTCCACCACAGCCCTCGGATACCCCATCCTCTCCGCCTCCTTCCCCTCCCCCCTCCCATAAGGATCATGCACCGCCTTCCCCACCACCCCCCTCAACTCCGGCACCCACTTGCGAATAAACTCCTCTTCCCCATCAAACTTCTCCGACTGCAGCAGCGGATTAAAAATCCTAAAATAAGGCTGCGGATCCACCCCCGTACTGGCACTAAAACCCCAACCCCCATTGTTCGAAGCGAAATCCCCATCGATGAGGTGCTCCATGAAATACCGCTCGCCCATCCGCCAATCGATCAGAAGGTCTTTTGCGAGAAAGGAGGCTACGATCATCCGGCACCGATTGTGCATATAACCCATATAATTCAGCTGCCGCATTGCCGCGTCGACGATAGGAAACCCCGTCCGCCCCTCACACCACGCCGCGAAAGCTTGCGTGTCGTACTCCCATTCGATGTTCGTGTACTCGTATTTGAACGGCTTGTGCATGCAGACGTAGGGCCAGTGCGCGAGCACGTGTTTGTAGAAGTCGCGCCAGCCGAGTTCGGCTATCCAGCCGCTGATGCCGGCGTTGCCGGCGTCTAGGGCGTGAGCTGTGTTGGCATCGCGGGCTGCGCGGATGGCTGTGCGGGCGGCGAGGGTGCCGGCGGAGAAGTGGACGGAGAGGAGTGCGGTGGAGTTGGAGGCGGGGAAGTTGCGGGTTTGTTTGTAGGTGGTGATTTTCTCGCGGAGGAAGCGGGTGAGGCGGGCTTGAGCTTCGTGTTCACCGGCGGGCCAAAGGTGGGTGAATCTTTCTTTTTGTTCTGGGGAGGGTTGTTTGTTTGCTGGTGCTGGTGGGACGGATGTTGAGAATATATTGCTGAAGCGTTGTCTGGTAATTGGAGGATTCTGGGTGGGTGGCTCGGAGGCGGAAAGGAGATGTGGGTGAGAATGTAGGTGCTTGATCCAAGCTCGGTACCAGGGAGAGTATACTGAGAACTGTTTCCCTTGCCCTGTCTTTAGGGTCTCTGGGGGCACTAACACGTCGTCATGGAGGGCGGTGAATGAGATCCTGTTTTCTGAGCACTTCTTGACGAGTTTAGTCTCGCGGCGGAGCTCATCGACTTCGTATTCGATATTACAATAGATGTGCGCTGCGCCCCAGTCTCGGCACTTCTCGAGTACATGAATGGGGACGTCCTTGCGGTTCGGGATGGTGGTCACGTAGAGTGGAATATCTTTCTCCGCTAGGTCTTGCTTCAGGACCTCAAGTGTTCTGAGTTCAAAGTCTACTCTTGCTGGGCTCGTGAGGTGGGCTTGGTAGTCCTGCGGACTGATGATGAACATGCAGACTAGCGGGACACCTTTGCTCTTCGCCTTCTCGCTCGCCATGCTCAGCGCTCTATTGTCGTATATCCTCAAGTCCCGCTTGAACCAATGCACTACCGCTTCTCCCACCGCAATCTTCTCTCGCTCTTCCCGCGTAGCTTCTAGAGTCCTATTCAGCACCTCCATCGGCCTGGGAAGCTCGCCATTGTTGTAAGCTTGGCACCGTTCGCTGCTCATCTCGGGCGGGTAGAACTCGCGTTGGACAATGCCTACGCGCTCTTCGATTCGGGAATGGTCGAAGGGTGCGCTGGAGCTGGAGCTGGAACCGGAGCCATGATTGGGCGTGATTTCGCGCTTTTTGACGGGGGACGGGCGGACGGGAGGAGTCGCTTTGCGCTTGATCGCCATGGTATACGATGTAGCTGTAGTAGAGGGACGTCAGGCGGAGAGAGTGGTAGGAAGAAGATGCAAATCGGAAGGACAAAGAGACGGAGTGCCAGGCGCGTTCAGTGGTGGTAGTGTTGCACCGTCGCCCTCTCGTACTACTACCGCATGTCTGATGTCTTACCGTCCAGCCTTCATTGTGTTGACCAAATGCATTGCATTGGGGCTACATTTGTGTTGTCATCCAATGTTCACCTCGTCTCTTGTAGGAAGCTCCATCTCTACGTCACCTAATCACCTCATTCCATGCCCACGTCTCGCGCTAAAGAGACAGTCACATGCTCCGAAAGGCTTTCGCCGGGCTCCGATGGGCTCCAGAACTTCCATTTGCTACTCCAAGGAAGTCTTCACCAACAGCCTCGAAGCGCAGAGTTTTCCTTCTAGAATCCTTCTGGCTGCGGCTGTATTCATCACCTGCATAATCACGCCGGACGGCATCACGACGTAGGCGAAAGGTAAGACGGTAGGCGCGTGGCTTATCGCTTGTTTCTGTTCTTGAAAATTTACCTTTTCCTATCAGAGCTCAGCTTGTTCCTGAGCTGGAGGTATTCATGATAACGCACTTCACATTTTCTCTTTTATTTTTGGTAGCTCTCCTTCTCCTTGTCGGGAGCCAGTGTCATCGTAGACTGGACGAGGCGACTCACAATCGCTCCACGGCTTACAGCAATTCCGACTACGGTCTGCATCAGCTCCGGGACCTCCTTCCGCTGAGGGGAAGGTCATCAGGCCAGCATCTCGAGCACAGTACCTGAGTAACTCCAGTCGACTCCGTATCAGACCAACATCCACGACACCCCATATCGACAGTTGCCAAATATGGAGACGATGGACCGCTGGTCGCGCGGCCAGTCCCCGACTGGCTCCGAGCGTCGCAAACTCTCTTTCAACCCCGTGGGCGAATGGGTGCCAGCGATACCACCTAAAGCGCAAGGAGAGCCTTCAGGCGCATTCGAAGTCGGCAGGACGAAGCGTATACTGCAAGTCTGCATAGCGGTGGTCTACTGCTTGCTAGCAGCAGGCATTGTCTTCGGCTTCGCAGCGCTGAAACCAGTGTTGGTAGAAGAGGGCGTGTACAGGGAGACATGCACGGCAGAGGAGTTAGAGGAAGAGGTATATACATGTTATGAGCAGGAGTTGAGGCTGAACCTGATGTTCACGGTCGCCGCCGTGAGCACGAATGTCTGTGCGCTGCCGGTAGGCACGGTCTTGGATCGCTATGGACCCAGAGTAGCGAGCTTTATCGGCGTGGTGTTCTTGACTATCGGTGCTCTTGCCATGGCATTCGCGGAAGACCTGCCCTTCGACGCCTACGTAGTCGGCTACCTCTTCCTTGCGCTTGGCGGACCGTTTGTCTTCATCTCTAGCTTCCAACTCAGCAATACCTTTCCGCCGCACTCTGGCCTCATCCTCGCTTTGCTGACTGGGGCTTTCGATACGAGCTCAGCGGTCTTTCTGATCTACCGACTGATCTATCAAAGTACGAGCGGGAGCTTTACGCCGAAGAAGTTCTTCTTGGTCTACCTGGTCGTGCCAGCGTTGATACTTCTGGCCCAGGTATTTGTTATGCCGGGCCATTCGTACAAGACGGTAGGCGAGCTTGTCAAGGAGACCGAAGATCCAGCGCCAGCCGTCCACCGTCCAAACGACGACTTCGAAGACGAATCTCGTCGCGCCCGGCCAGGGCACCACCACCGCTCGTCATCCACCTCCGAAACCACCAACCTCCTAAACCAGTCCAAAGACGCGCAAAACCAAAACCAAGCCTCAGAAACCCAAGCCGCAAACTCCGGCATCTGGGGCGCCCTCCACGGCCGCACAGCCCTCCAACAAATCGCCACCCCTTGGTTCCTCCTCATCACCCTCTTCACCGTCATCCAAATGCTCCGCATCAACTACTTCGTCGCCACAATCCGCACCCAATACACCTCACTCCTCCACAGCCCCACCCGCGCAATCCAAATCAACGACTTCTTCGACGTCGCGCTCCCTCTCGGCGGCGTCATCGCCGTCCCCTTCATCGGCCTCGTCCTCGACCACACCTCCACTCCTTTCGTCCTCGGCCTGCTCGTCACAATCGCTACAGCCATCGGCGTCCTTGGCCTCATCCCGGAGATGTGGGCGGGTTACGCTAACGTCTGTTTATTCGTGCTCTACCGCCCGCTGTACTATACCGCTATCTCGGACTACAGCGCCAAAGTCTTTGGTTTCGCGACTTTCGGAAAAGTCTACGGGCTTATTATCTGTCTAGCGGGTCTGTTTAATTTCAGCCAGGCTGGGCTGGATACGTTGACGCATGGGACTTTTGGGAATGATCCTGTGCCGGTCAATGCGGGGTTGCTTTTGGCGGCGCTGGTGGTGGGTGTGGTGCTCGTGGGGTATGTGGGGAGGAAGAGTTATACGATGGGGAGGGAGAAGTTGGAGGTGGAGGCTGAGGAGGCGAGGGAGAGGGTTGTGCCTGGGGGGGATAGGGAGGCTGTTGAGAGGGTGCATGGGCACGAGGGGTATGGGAGTGCTTGAGGGAGGGTTGGTTCGGGACAGGGTGTGGGTTTATGGGGAGGGTGGGTGGTGGAAAAGCGATTCAGCGATGGCGTTGGGGATAAGCGCTTGCCTGTTCATAGCTTGATTCGGTGATTGAAGGTTACTTGTGTCGACCTTGTATGTATGGTTTGCTGAGCTACTCACCTTCCTGAACCTTGATGTTTATGTTTCGTAAGAGACCGGTTGTCCGTGCGGTTGTGGGCTCCTGCGCCATGATCTGTGGCCTTCATGCAGCTGTTCACTGTATTCCGACATTCCGCGTTACAAAACGAGGGGTCCCAGCCGAGGAATAGAGGACACTCAGACAGTGCGTTGGCGAGTGATAGGATATAAGTAAGACTATGTACGGGAATGAAAGCATGAGCGTGGTGTGCTTCCCAGCATAAGAAGACACAGGCCGACAGCTCCGGCACTCGAAAAGCAGCCTGACGTTGCTTGTCGCGACTTGTAGCCAGCACAATCAGCTCAACTCTCCATTCCCACACTTTTGCTTCTCCAAGGCCGCAGCTGCGCGCTTGGCAATCGCCTTTGGGTCAATATTCCCGGCACATGGCGTGGGGGAGGAGACCTCCTTGTCTTTTCCAGAGACAGCTGGAAATAGCGGCTAAGCAAGTGAGAGGGCCGTCAGTCCCTGGTCTTCGACTGCTGCCAGCATGTGCGCCGCCCGCGCCCCGCAGTCGCCCAGGCTGGAGGAGTCCAAGCCTGTGGAGACCGTATCTGGTTCTTGTCAGACTCTCGACAAGAAGAGCTTTCGACACGTACTGAGTCGCTGCAATCCGGATTACTGCACCACCCTCGACCCCTTGCGAAGGCCGTCTGCCCTCTCATAGAGGTGTTGGTGATAGCGTTCTGCTCAGACTGTGCGGGAGCTGAGGTTCGTGGTGAGCATGCGTCTGTGTTGTCTAAGATGTTGTAACTTATGTTGTAAGTAGAAAGAACGTGTAGAAGTCACGCACGAAGGCAAGGCTTTGGACAGTGTACTGAACGCATAGAGGTGCGCGCCCCGCAGCGCAGGATGGGTAGGAGTTCGCACTCCCCTTGGCCACCGTTGCACTGGCTGGAAGCGGTGGCAGAGACGCGGTCGCGGGGATCAAAGCCCACTGCGTCGGAAGCTGGCGTAAGCCAGGCGTTGTACTTTGTAAAGGATGCTCCCGGGGAGCGGCTGGGCCAGGTGTCGACATGATTGACGGTCATGTGAATGGTTTGTAGCTATCTGAGGAGGATGACAACGTTAGCAGATGCTGGATGGCAGTGAAGCAGTGAAGAGACAGTTACATCACTTACAAGAGGCTCGCTGTGCCGGTGTATAATATTCTCATGTGCGAAGCAGAAGTGAAGGACGGGGTGTTGCAGAGCAAAGCTTTTGAAGCCCCGGAACACGCTAGCGCGCGAGGCAGGCAACAGCGAGCAGCTGTTGCCCTTTACGAAACTTGCAATCCCGAGACGTCCGGTAGAGGCTAGCGAGAAAAGGACAATACTAGAAATCTGGTGGTCCTGCTGGCATAGCGAATTGTGTACATGAGGCTCGGTACGCTTGTCACACACATCAACATCGTCTTCAGCCGTAAAGCGCCTTAGAAACTTACTCAAAAGAGCCTTAGAGCCATCATGAAAGTCATCGGGCCAAAGAACATGGTCTATCATTCCCCCTATGCCACGGTCGATCAATCATCAATCGTCAAGCAGCGAAATAGCTCCATCGACCCTCTGCTCAACAATATCAACCCACTTCTCCAGCGCGGTCTTATTGCCAGACTCCAAAGCCTCCACAATGCCCGGGAAAGTAGCACCAGCATAGCCCGTCCAAAGACCCGGAGCAAACACGACATGCTTGAACCAACTCCTGCTGTCCAGGCCAGGAGCGTACAGGAACTGCCGCTCTAGCAGCTTGTACTTTGTGTTGACCGCTTGGGCGTCAGCGTAGAGCTTTACGGACTTGGAGACGGGAGCATCGGGTTGGGAAAGCAGAAGAGAAAGCTCGGCGGCTTTGCTGTCAAATGTCTCTGCGACTTCTGCGAAAGCGGCGACGGAGGTCTCCAGGGACTTGAATAGACTCTTCTTAAACTTCTCACCGATCCCTGATTCAAGTCCTGTCTTCTCCACGCTTTTGAGGTAGCCTTTCAATGCCACTGCGTAGTCAAGAGCGCTGAACGATACGATTGGCTCCTCCACCAGCTTCGCCGCCAGCAGAGCAATAATCTTCGCAATGGCGATATGGTACTCAAAGCCTGGATCCCCGTAGACGTCCATCCAGTGGGAACTATCGTAGTTGCTATGGTAATGATACACGGCGTCTTTCTTTCCGCCGCCAAAGCCCACATTGATGCAGCTAATGCCGGCAAAGTCCTGGAAAGCAGTGAAGTCACTGCCGGAGCCCATCGTGTCGATGCGGCCATCCCAGACATCTCGCACGCTCTGGCCCTTCACAGTCTGGTTCGGTGACTGAACTTGAGCAGTGATGTCGTAAAGTGCTTGGTTCAATAAGGGTGCTGCCGCAGCATCAAAGACTGGCCCTACCGCACCGACATCGACGTTGATGTAGGCTACTGTAGCTTCGTCGAGCCAAGGTAAGTACTCCTCCACCCATTCGGTCGAGCCAATGAGGCTGTACTCTTCACCATCCCAGCTGGCAAACACAATTGTGCGCTGCGGCTTCCAACCAGCCGCAAGCGCTGTGCCAAAAGCACGGATGACTTCATTCAGGCTGGCTGAGCCGCTGTTGGGGTCTCCTGCACCGCCGGCAATCCAAGCGTCACGGTGATTGCCTATGACAACCACTTCGTCCGATATCGAGCCGTTGATGACGCCAATGACATTCCACAGCGGTGTGATAGTGTAGTTCTGTTTGTTCATCAGGTTGATGGTGGTAGAGTCTGGCGTGGGACCGATATTGTAGTGAACACCCTTGTAGCCAAGACCGCCTCCTTGCCACGAGGACGGGAAGGAGGAGGCGTGAGGACCATGCCCATTGAGCGCTTTCAGCAGAGGCAGTGCCTCGGCGTATGAGATGGGCAAGGACGGTATGTCCGGTACCCTACCTTCTACAGACTCACGACGTGCGCCTGGTAAAGAAGGATAGCCGATTGTGGTTGGATCTCCAGGAGCTACGCTCAGATATTCGACGCTGCCGCGCTGGACGCTACTTGGATTCCTTGCCGGGCCCTTGGGATAGGTCTCGTAGCCGTTTGCTTCTGTGATCTCACCGTCGTCGCCCGGATCGTTGTACAGGATCGCGCCCACCATCCCCAACTCCGAAGCTCGCTTCAACTTCAGTCCTCTGAAGATGCCACCATACTTGACTAGCGCAATCTTGCCCTTCAAGCTGATGTTCGCCTGTTGCAAGTCTTCGTAATCCTTGTAGGTGCCGTAGTTGCAGAACACGTAAGGCGCAGTCACGTTGCCGCTTGCAGAGTAGCCATGGAACACCGGCACGCTCTCTTTCAAGCCCGTGGTCGGATCCTCTGCCAACACATCCTCTTCCAGGGTGGCCTCAAAGCTAACCTCGCCGTTCTCCAGCAGGGCGAGCCGATGGTCCAGCGGGTAGTTCAGGTAGACATCATAGCTCACGATGTTGCTCTCGACGCCCCATTCCTGCCATCTGTCCTTTGTCCACTCAGCCTGGCTCAGGTTCTTGCCTGCCAGGTGCATGCCTGAGGCGTAGTACTTGCTCCACTCTCTTGCCCGGTTCGCATCCGGTGTGCTCTGCAGGATCTGCTTGAGTTTATCGTAGCTGATGCCGTCTGAAGCAGGCCACGCTGCGTGGGGGAGTTCGCTATCTGAAAGTGAGGTGACAAGACGAGACGACTCGGACCCATGATCGCCAAAGAGGTCGCTCTGCCCGGAGATGGCTAGGCAAAGGAAGACGATCGACAGCGTCAGGAGTGGTATTGCGATGAGGGCGACGGTACAGAAGCGGCGCACCTACGCTCTGTCAGCCACTGCATGCTCATGTGTCCGCCCTGACGGCCCCCCTGACTGTCCTACCGTGGTGTGCGGATACCGCACCCGATCTCTCTCATCCACCGGCACCCGCTGAATCAGCGGCGTTCGCTCGTTGCGAGGCATCTTGCTGCCCTTCTCCTTCATCATCATCAGCTCGATCTGCGCCGCGCTGTGAAGGTGAGGTACGGAGGGATGTACCTGCGGCGCTGCCCGCCCACCTGACTGATGAGCTGCGCCGGAGCATGGACGCGAGCCATCATGGTGCGGTAACTTTGTAGCTATCTCTCCGCGCGATAGCCCGCCACCTGCCCCTTCGAGCAGAGCGGCGGCCAAGCGCTTCGGGCAAACGTTCTGCCAAGACGAAGCTGTGCGGTACGTCGGCCGCTTCATCCCGACGCCATTGATGGATGTGAAGTGAATGCTTCTGAATTTTTCGAGGCTCATGTTGCAAATATTTCCGACTTCGCCCTTGATAATATACCGTTGTGCTCCATTTTGATTGCTCTGTGGGCTAAAGTGCGGCTCAGCCCACAGCCGAGGATCGCAGCAACGTCGCTGCTCTGTTAAGTCGGCCCAGTGATGGTAACATTTGGGGTGCGGTTGCCTGGAGGTATCATCCCATGTTAGGAAACGT
Source organism: Salinomyces thailandicus (assembly GCA_005059885.1). Lineage (NCBI taxonomy): Eukaryota > Fungi > Ascomycota > Dothideomycetes > Mycosphaerellales > Teratosphaeriaceae > Salinomyces > Salinomyces thailandicus. Next base: position 38,484 of record NAJL01000070.1, on the reverse strand, counting down.
GCCCAAAGAATCTCACAAGGAGCTTGAATGTGTAGAATTCCGTAGTATATGCAGCAAGGTCGTCAAAGCTGCCAGCATGCCCACCATACTCGAGTCGAGGAGGTCAGCCGTCCAGCCGCATTTGACCTTGCGGGCGACTTCTACAATATGCTTGTGGCAGCACCCACGCGAAAATCCTTGGGCGCCACTGTGATGTGATGACTCTCCATGCTAATCATGGAGAGTGTCGTTCCTTCTCTGAGCTTGATGGCGCAGTTGATGCCGAGAGTCCAAGATGATGCGATTGAACTTCCTGACTGCTCTTACACGCAGGTAGGCAATGACGTTGCCTTTCACCCATGAATGTGACCAATTGGCTGGGTAGTTGAAAGTACTCGCTGTACAATATGTACTTTACTGCTGCTGGCTTGCTTGGCTCTCGTCGTACTGCTCGCCGTCGTCTTGGTTAACGAGGTCCTCTAGCGAAACGAAGTCACGAAGGGAATGTACTCTCATCTTCGCGCTAGATAGACCCCATTTCTGGCGATCGCAAGGATGGGCTGCAACATCTCCCGCTCGTCCGTCTTCCTCAGCCCTTTGATGTCTTAGGAAGGGGCGGTTGGTGCCCGACCGCTCTGCTCCGGATTTGTTCAGTGACTCCTGAGGACTCTTTGGTCCGTCGCTCACTCATGAGCGCAGCTGCCAAGTTCTGATGATATCAGAAGCAGTCTAACCTCCCAAGTCGTGAGGATGATAGCTCGCGCCCAGATCTGTTCAATGAACGGCGCGGCATCTTCACCGAAGATACACAGCTGAAGCAGGATTGTTTGTTCCACTGTTGTGAGCGCCAGGGTACAGCTCTTCCTCCTTCTTGTCCCGTCGCACATTTTGATGGTATTTACCGCTTTCGTTGGTCTCGAGACCTTTCCTACAGAATCAGCGCTCCACAGGTCAGGCACTGCCAGTCAGTCTCCAGCGGCATCTCCAAGCACTGACTCTCCTTTCCACCCACGGCAATGTACCTTGACGCAGCACGTAATCCTTCCAAAGTCTTAACGGCACAGTCATGAATTGGACACTCAAGACGGAGCCTTTCACCATCTTCGACGTGCTGCGTCGGTCCTTTCCAATCCAGAAGCTTGAGTTCCCGACGGTGCAGCATCGAGCCGCAATAGAACCGGCGTCAAGCACGCGAAAAACATGCCAGTCTTCGATATCCTGATCACGGCGTCACCATTGACTTGCTCTTTCCTGCTTCGAATTCCACGCTTCTGAGAGCTAAAGTCCCCCTGTCCGGCCAAATCAACGTTGTGTGGTTTCGCCGCGTTGGCCCCCTTCTTTGCACTCGCGGATTACTATCACCTTGTGCGCCTTCTGTGCAGATCAACTCTTGTAAGCCAAATGCTCTTTGCAAGTACGTTTGTCCTTTTTGTTGAGATCTTTGTGCAGAGGCTACAGTCTCTTGCATTACACCACTGTCACGGAGCGTGTCCAATTTTCCAGCCGCAAGCGACAGCGACTCGTGATCGCGGTGCTGGTATCGACTTGCGCGATTTGCCCTGCCGTCGTACAGGTAGAGACCTTCGGGGGGTGACTTCTGGACCAAAGAGATGAGGTAAAGCGCGATGCGAAACGTATCGTAGTGAGTGGCGAACGCCGTGCGTCGTTCTTCACACTTTCTGTGGAGGTGCAGTAGTGTGTGGTGGGAGGTGAGAAACTCCTAGTCTACCTTCACGTGCTTGTTTGCACGTATGGAAGATGCAGTGAGCGACCTTATTGTTTGAGGGCTGCTTCAATAGCAGAGCAAGTCGCGCAGCTGATGAGTGGCAACATGATCAGAGCGCCTCCTCTGACAATGCAACAGAGATGCAATGTGGGATACTCTCCGAAAATTTGTACGTGTGGTTGAACAGGAACAATAGTATGCCCCCAGCGATAGTACTGGTACCAGGTGGTATTGGTGATTTCTGCTCAGGCCGCAGCTCGCTTGACGTGAGGGCATTCAAAAACATTACTAGAGACGCTGAAAGCGGGACCCCCTTTCGTCTAAGCATTGGAAGGACATTGCTAGGCATGATATCCCAAACCCACTCTAACTTCAAGCAACATGATCGCTGGGCGAGAGTTTTCACGACTTGGAGGGGAGCAGAGCACACCTTGACATTTGCCATCTCACGGAGTGTTTACTAACCGTTCTGTGCTGACAAGCGTATGGTTGAGGCTGTGCTTGCTCAGTCATTAAATGGATGCTGAGCGTATATTTTGCTGTTTGCTCACTCCTTTGACAGGTGCTGAGCTTTTCTTTTGCTCGTCGTAAGATCGTATTCAATGATGTAGTGTATGTCTTACCAAACAAGAGTTCGAAAGCTTGACTTAGGTGGTCTACACTTCGAGTGTGGTAATCTTTGCTGATTCGCAACGTGCTGCGCATCCGACAATGAGAATGCATCACGGCATAATCTTGAGGACCTTCAAAGGCGTGATTGAACACGGCTCTCTTCATGTTCTCAGTATTAAGAGTGGTTGGTGAGATCGTAGCTCGACGTGAAAGTCTCCAGGAGGAGCGGCGCAGGCACCCAGGGCTGCCACCTTGATCGGATATGAATGCAAAGGCAGTGAGATCGGCTGCACACCGGTACCACTGCCAGGCTTTATATTGATACAATTATCTTTCGCCTTCGCCCTCGGGTGTCACGGCGTTAGCTGCCGTCGTGATATCTGGGGGCACGGTGAGAACAGTCACTAATTTGCCGTTTCTTGTTAGAAACGGCGTAATGAGGGCGACTCGCGAACCTCGTTAATGATGCGCTGAGAATTTTTGCTGCCCATTCAAATGTAACAAGCAGAAAATGATGTAATCTCGAAGCTCAGCCCAGGTGGCTCATGGTTCGAATACCGCCTGGTAACCTGTCCCCTCTTTATGCTGCTTTCAGCCTGTTTCGTGCCTTGGGAGAAGCAAAGCCTTAGTCCAAGATCACCGCCACAGATGTCTCCAATAATCACCATCGGACTCACTGATGTCGACAAGCCAGAAATACAATGGCTGAACTTTTTGGTCGAAATTAACTTCCTGGCGCTGGGCCTACCTGCAAGCCGAAACGCGTGTGAGAGGTTGTGATATTGCAGAGAGTCACAATACCTCACTCACTGGCGCATCAAGCTGGGTCTATACATTCTGCTAAATTCGAATATCACGGAACACCTACCTAGCTTACCACTTATGCGCACGATGTACCGCATTAGACGACAAAGCAGTCAGTATGGCCCTCAAATGCTTTCAGAGAATCGTCTCAGAGAACTCAAGCAGTGTTCCTCAGATCTAGTAGTAAAGAGCATTACGGGAAGCCGACAACATCTCGCAGAGTGGATGGACGACCCAGGATGAGTCCAGCCTTCGTCGGTCTCTAATTAAACTTTCATGTGGCGACGCGCACGCCCTACACGATGAGACTGGCTCGGCGCATTGTCCGAGAAATAAATTGGCCCAGAGAGATGGCATGTCACGGGTACGGGTAGGTAGGAGAACAGTCACCACCGCTCGCCAGGGCTGCTGAGCTCAAGAACTAATTTTGCTGCTGGATGTATGTCGCTGCGTTATCACCGTAATACTGCGCAGAGTCCGTCCATGAGGCCGCAGCACGGCGCTTTAGTTGACGGACGAAAAGCATGCCCTGCTTCCAAGACCGACAAGATGCGCGAGCTTTGTGGCCGCATTGCGCACGTGTCTGCGACAAAGCCTGGCGATCTTGTCACTTATATCACAGACGCGAAGAAGACTTGCTGACGATGCTGCCAACCCGCGCTCGCTTGCGTCACATTCGAGGCGCAGTACACAAATCGAAGCATTGTCAACTCAACGTGACCCCGTTGCAAGCCAAGAAAGGATATCGAGCGGAAGACACAGCACCCGGATTGCGCTGAATGAAGTGAATGACAAGAGCAACAGACGATGACAGCAATGAAGAGCCGAGTACTCGGAGGGTGAAGAGCTGGTTACAGAATTCGAGACTGAGGCACTGGCGTGGTGATACAAGCGGAAGGCGCAGCCGACGAATCGAGTCCGGAGGCCAAGAAACCAGACTGCAGCGGCAACGAAACCACAGAAGCATGTCAGCGCCTTGATACCGGCATTGTCTTCGAAGGTCTTACCTGCAGTCCGGCGCAGCTTCCAAATTCTGCGAAAGGTCCCACCTGATATCGCATATGATCGTACAGTCGCCCAAGTCAGCGGTACGAGGCAGCAGTACGGCATAAGGTGTTGAGAAAATATCGAAAATGACCAGGCCCGAAGCCATTGCGGCTTGTGCGGTCCATTGGGACCGTGACTCAAGGACCGCAGGAGAACAAGGCGCACCACAAGAATAACCACAGGCGCACATAGTCGCTGCCTTGACAACGGAGTATGCCACCAAGGTATTAGGCATGGGCGGCGGCTCCGGGGTGCGTGGTCCAAAGCTTGATGTGATGCTCGATCTTCTCTGGTTTCAAGGCCCCAGTCACTGCTGCGACCACTACCTGCCGACGCAGAAGCACACCTGCTGCAGAGACAAAGCAGCCAACCGGGCAAACTACAATCATATCGCTTCGCTCCACCCAGCAGTCGACATCGATGCGTGACCCACGGTGTGCTCGCGTTCAGGAGAAATATTCATGATACTATACAATGTGGCCACAATGCAATTCGAAGGACAGGCCGCACCGTCATACCGCCTCTGCATACCCTGAGTTCACAGTCTCCTACCCACAATTATTTCCACCTTCTCTCTCGGGATTGTACAGCGGCAATGCAAGCACTGAGGCCAGAGCAGCGAGCCAGCGCATTCCAAGCGGTAGAGTGGCTCAAAAAAGGCGCAATTAGGACCAGGCGGCAACCTCGGCCAATTTTGCCATTGGCATTGCGACAGGACTCGGACCCTCTTGAGTGAACAGATGCAGTACTTCAGGAGCCGAAATAGGTCGGAAACCTATCCGCCGTTGGCGGACGGCCTTCTCCAGGGGCGCAATGCGCAGCAACGACAATCCTTCATTGTTCCAATCAACTGGGCGCCACCGACATTAGCGACACGTGACACGGTCGCAATGAGCCAGATCGACAAGCCCGAAGGCCATTTGGTCATGACCTTCCAAATGAACAACTTCCCGGCTCGACGGGCTATGGCACCGGAATTCTCGCCGGATTTGGTCAACGGAGTGGGAAGGCACGTCCGGAACAGCGATGTAGCGAAGGGAAAGAGGACAAAGACGAAGCAATGAGATAGAGAAAGGGATAAGTCTCTGTAGGCTCACGAGACACAGCGCAGAGCTCGGCGCACTGAGGGAAGAGATGATGAGAGGAACAGGAAGGGATAGATGAAGGCGGGCAGTCACCACGGGCTGAGGACGCCAGCGTAGAACTTCGTGCACCACCAGCAAGAAAGACGAAGTACGGATGAAGAAAAGGTCATGAAAACGTGGGTAGCGTCAGGAGTCCCGAGGAAATGCTAGTAAGCTCACACACCACTGAAGGACCAGAAGGCGCATAGAGAGTACTGGAAGAAAATGTGGTGAGCCAATCATTCACAGGCTACCGCGGGTTGCACTGCTTGAATGACCCACCGTCAAGGCGAGGGGGGGATGACGGAGAAGGAGACGAAAGTGTGAGAAGCGAACGAAAGAGAAGGAGACTGAAGCGTAAGAAATGAATGAATAAAGAGGCGCGCGGCTATAGAGTCAGCCAGAGCAGACTTCTATAGCCGCTGACCACCGCCAGGCGGTATTGAGAGCTAGCGGAACATGAGGCGGACGTCAGCCGGCTTCCGGTCCGGCGCATGAAGGACGACAACCAAGGACAAGTATACTCTCCGGAGAGGAGGCGGCGTACAGGTTCGGCCGCTTGCGAACCACCTGGCTACCGGTCTGAAGTATACTGTACTGACCTTACACGGAGGTTGGACGCCGTATCAATGCCAGCTCGTTGGAGAGAGATGAAGGACTCGGGAGTCAATCACTTGCGCTCCTCTCTTTGGCCAGGCTTAGGGCCAGCATTCTCTCATCTCGGATGGGTGTAGGTCGAACGCGCCGATCACAATAGCGGTGGTGTCGAGATTGTGGTAAGTCGTGATGACTCAGCCGAGCAGCAGAAGAACGGTAGGCGAAGATAAGGCAAGTCAGTAAGGGACCAGATCCTGATGGAAGGCGGAGGTAGGTGCTTTGGTAAAGACTCGGCTGAGTCTGTGCGTTAGTGACTAGTAAGACGTACAGAGGGACCCGAAAGCCACACCTCAGGCCGGACTCTACGGCATGGCCGGACAGCACAAGGTGGAGGAAGGCGAGTGCCAGATAGAGGAAGGGAGGACAAGGCAAAAGAGAAGACAGAATGCCGGAGATGATGGACTCACAGCGACAGCCAAAGCAGTCAACATGCCAAACTCGACAGCACGATAAGAGAAGCAAAGCAAAAGAGAGTACGAAAAGCCGGAGTAGTGGGCTTACAGTGACGGCCACAGCAGTCAACTTGCCACACTCGACGGCTAGACCGGGTGAAAGAAGGCAAAAGCGAGAGAGAGGAGCCGGCAAGCTGGAGGAACAGTGAGAGGGCTGACAGTGACAGCCAAAGCAGTCAGTACGCCACAGTGAACAGCGAAACGGGGTGAAGGAAAGCGAGAGAGAAGTCGACGGGCCGGAGACAAGATAGGTGGACTTACGGTGACGGCCAAGGCAGTCATCACGCCACGCTCGACGGCAAGACCGGACAAAGGAGGCCCCCACGCCGTCAAAACCAAGTTGCAGGAGACTGCCAGAGCAGTACTACAAGCTCCAGGGAAAGATGTCCACTCAACCGTGACCACAGAGGCTGCTGCGACGTCCAAGGACATCCACGACAGCAACGGTAGAGAGGAGAGTGTGATGGAGCACCTTCATGACTTGCCCCAGATCCCTATTGCTACTCCGGACCAACAGTGAGTACAGGGGTGACGCCCAAGGGAGTCAATAAGTGCACCCATGGAGGCCGTAGAGCGCTGCTCTCAGATGATGGAGAGATTTCGGTTACGATAAGACTGGCCTGGCCGCCACCAGCAACAGCAGTTAAGCTGAGCCTCAGCGACCTGCACATCCCTGCCGACTGAAATCTCTCCAAAGCCAGACTTGTACGGATCGCTAGCTTTCACCCTTCCCCGAAGTCATGAGAGCGCCCACTGAGCCATGACGACAATGTTGGGGCAAGCGACGGCCAACTCGCTATGCCCAAAACCCTCTTGCGAGGAGCACGAAGTGAAGCAGATCGTGCCAGCGCAATGGCAGTAGCTAGTCAACATACTTCGCTGTCGTGCGGGAAACCGATTCGGACCAAAGATGTAGCCAAGCTGAAGGTGGTGACCACCGACGGCGATTGAGATATGCGGCGGCAAACCCGCAACACCCAAAACCCTCTCACGAGGAGCGCAAGGACAAGCACGTCGTGCCAGCGCGATGGCAGTAGCTAATCGGCATGCTTGTGCGTTGCGTGAAGTCGGACTCGGACGAATACTGCGAGCAAAGTACCATGCAGCAGGATACCGTCTCGGGCTTGCCGACAAGAGACTGCCAGAGCAGATCTACAAGTCTACCGCCCAAGAAGGAACTGCTCATGGACCTTATGCAACGTGCAACCATTCCGGGCTTACAACAGGAGACTGCCAGGGCATGTCTGCAAGTCGATCGCCAGCGAGAGACTGCCAGAGCAAGTCTACAAGCCCGCTACCAGCAAGAGACTGCCAGAGCAAGTCTGCGAGCCGACCGCGAGCAAGAGACTGACAGAGCAAGTCTACAAGCCGACCGCCAACGAGAGACTGCCAGAGCAAGTCTACAAGCCGACCGCCAACGAGAGACTGCCAGAGCAAGTCTACAAGTCGATCGCCAACAAGAGACTGCCAAAGCAAGTCTATAAGTCGGCCGCCCGAGAAGGAAGTGCTGATGGACACCCGAGCGCAGTGCGCAAGGAACTGAATCCAGGGCAAAGGCAAGGGCGTCGTGCTCACGGGTGAGGAGTACCTCCTGCTGATGGGGCCGGGACTGGTCTTACATGGGCTGCCGAAGCAGCTCGCCAATGCCAGACCGCGGTATCCGCGCATCGCCAGGAGACACACCTCACAGATGGGCTTACATGGGCCTAACAGCTCACCAATGCCGGTGTCGTGGGTTAGAATGTGCTGTGCCAAGAGTGAGCCGGCTGGAAGGACGTCTTGGGCGGCCAAACTGCATACGCGCTCCGGCTCTTTCCAGCAGACAGGCGGTGCAATGTGCCGAGAAGTAAGGCAACGCCGGTACGACCGGGGGGTCCCTCATGTCCGAAGGCGTCGGCGGCCAAAAGCTGAGCGAAGAAATGGGCTTACGCCGGCTCAGGGAGCACACGGCTGCCAGTGACGTTGGTGTGCTCTGACCAGCGACTCGGATCGCAGCGGGTCTTGTAAAAGCGACCTATCGAGCTGGTCGAAGGAAGTTCGCCAGTAAATTCTGAGGCGGGACGTGAGGTAGACGAGCGTCGCGCGCAGGCAGGAGTGCTGGTCGCCCAGGGTCTGCGGAACCAAAGCGTCGATGCTTGACTTAGGAGTCGCCTACCGAGGACATACGCACACTCGGGGCCATCATCTGCGCGCCTGTAATGACACTGGCGCTGTAGGACGCTCGCTGCGCTTGCGGAAGACAGCTGGAGCTTCCTACTCAACAGACTGCATCAGCAAAGAGTGTGATGGTGATGTTACTAGCCTTACGCGAAGTCCCTGAGGCTCCCCTCGTGACGCGACGTGACAAGGAACGTCGTGGAGACCACTGGGTCGCGGGATGCGGTGGCTAAGCTGGGCTCGCCTGCTTCAAGCCTCGTCCGACCAGGTGGCGACTGGGAGGCTGTCCCGCAGCACTGATCGTCTGTCCAAGATCTCATCGATGGCGAAGTCGACAATACAGAGTTGCTACGACGAATCGAGCTGAGATGACGGCGACTCTAATGTGTCTGACGGCTGCCAATGCAATGCTCGATGGCATTAAAGCGAAGCACTAGGTGAATTGAGACCTAGGGCCACGGCTCTCCCGAGCTGCCGGCATCAACGTCGGTAAGTCCAGCAGCGTACACAGTGGGTCCGCAACAGCTTGTCTTCGGCGACCATGAGCGTTTTTGTTATGGACTTCACGCCTTGCTGAGGAAGTAGCCTGGTCGTCCAAGCTCTGGTGCTGCCAGCCGACATTCGCTCAGCTCTTGCCTAAGTCGGAAAGAACACGAAAGCTCGCACTTCAATGGCGCTCAGGCAATGGCGACGGCGAGGTGGACGAGCTGATGAGATGGCTTGTAGAGGACGGTGCGAACATGAAGCCTCGAATCGTAGCCGTGGTTCGCTAGTCGATGGCGGCCCCCGTTCCATGGCGCTGGCGCTCCGATGGCCGGTCGAGTCCCTCTGCACGACTGGACGGCGACAGTGCAACGGCTCAAGAGTGTTGTTCAGCCACGTCAAAGCGCTACATCGCCCTCGAAGAAGGAGCAGCGCAGGTGGTGATAGTTGGGCACTTTCGTTTGCCAGCAAAGGCAGAGCAGCTGTGAGCTCATGAGGCGACATGGCACCCTTGAGCAGGTAAAGTCAGTGGAGCACTGACGACGAAGCAATTTGATGAGCGAGTGGATCACGACGAGGCCCAAGTGGTCGAAGGCTCGATGGACTGTTGCTTGGAGAGGCGAATGTCGCTGCCGCCGAAGGAGGACCGCCAGGGCGCCTTCCACCCATCGGCTGCTGCGCACAGCGGAGTTGTGGCTACCGTCTCTTGCTCGAGCTTCGTCACGCATGCCATCTCTACCTTGAGAGTGTGGCAGGGGTGTCGTGCAGGCTCGAGGTTGCCGTCGCCGGTTGCCAGGCTATCAAGCGAGGCTTCCAAGCTGTGGGGCTGGCTGCAGCTTCAAAGAAGCTGTACTTGAGCCGAACGTAGGTTGTGACGATCCTACGGACCAATGGAGAGATGTGTGTGCAAGCTGTCAGGTTGGAACAATCATGTTGGCGCCGCCACACGCACGCCGAAGCAAAACAGGAGCCGGAGGTGCGGCTAGCGGGTTTCTGCTTTCTGGAGTCAGTGCACGGCCACGACGACGTGACAACTCACGAGAGTATTATCAAAGCATCTCTGAGAGCTGTTGATCAGGCTGGTATGGTCACTGTCGCCGTCGCAGCCCTTTGCGGCGGTGCAGACGCCAGACTAGGCTGCAGAGCCTGCAGAGGCTGCTGGACGCACTTCTTCGTCTCGCGTCTGCGCCGTCGGCTCAGACTTGATGATTTGAATGGTATGACGATGGCGAAGGCATCAAGACACCGTCTGCCATGTCCGGCGTGGTATGGACGTGTTAGGTGTTGGTGCTGCGAAGGTGGCGGTGGAAGGAAGAAGAAGAAAGAAAGCGGAAGAGGAAGTTGCAAAAACACGCTAACGACCCGTTCACTCGCTTGCCTCGAGAAGTCCTAACACTGACGGCTGCAATAACGCATCCCTCTCTACCCCCTGATGTAGATTGCAGAAGGGTAAACACCACCCTCTGAATCACCGGATTATGAACCGACAGCTACCCGGGTGGAGTTGCAGGCTCGAGAGGGCTCGAGGCTGCAGAGTCCTCCTCCTCGCCTATACCCTCGGTGGACGGACAAAGGTAACGCCGACACTTCCTGCCTCGTTGCTGCCTCAAGCGGCCATGTGATACGCTAGGCCTCCGTGTGTCAGGGAACAGGCGCTGCTGCAGGTTGCGGTGCCCGCCAGGTCACACCCTGGCGGAGGCTCTAGGGGAAGGACGACGAGCTCACACGGGAGAACAGAGGATTAGCACTCTGCAGCGGCGGTAAACAGCCTACTCTCACGAGCAGCACGGACGAGACTCTCTGTGACCCAGGCAGATAGCAACGAAACCAGCTCAGTCCAAGCACTCATATCTGCCTCTCTCCTCAATACCTACGATGAGCAACGTAGCCGCCGTCCGCCTGCGCCAACCATTTCTCCTACCGAATCTTACCACCCGCCCCTTCGTGCTACCACGCACTCGTCAAACTCCGCCGATTGCTGCCACCCTGAGCAGGCTTCTACACCGGCGCTTTCAACTCATACTAGCTCAGCGCCACTCACGCACCAGCTTTGATGGGCGCAGCAGCGCTGGCTCCAACAGCGCTGCGTACGATGGAAGGTGAGCTACCCACCAGCTTATGACGGCATTTTAGGAGCAAGGCAAACACTCTCGCACGCGTTGCAGTACACGCCGCGCAGCTACACATCTTGGAGAGTGTGCCAGACCGCCACAGGCGCTTCAGATAGACCACCGGGGTCTGTAGCAGAGCCTGTAGCATTTTGCACTCAAAGATGACTCTCCGCTGCCTTGGCAGCCGCATGCAGACGACAGCGCTCTAGCCTCTGGTGATAAGATAGCCACGAGAGGCTGACCCTCAGGAGAAGCACCATTCGCGGGAGCGGATGAGAGAAAGACGCACGAGATAGCCATCATGGAGCCGCCTTGACACTCTTGCTTCTACCTAAGCAGGTCTGACGATTTGCAGGGGCACAGGTATTCACCGAACTTTCGAGGTCAAAATTTTGCGCAGCTGTGCTTCGCTTCCTGCAATCTCAGCGGCGAGCTCGCGGCACCAGCAGAAGGCCCTGGCAAGACACTGCGCCGAAGCATGACTCAGTCTCGAGGCGGCAAGAGTGGCTCGCAGACTTAGACGTGCTGAGATAAGGAGAAGGCTGGGGGGGGGGCTTCGCTTACTGGGCTGGTCAGAAACAAACGGCTTCTCCAAGATGAAGGACTTCGGTCTCTGTATTGACCAAGAGAAGCGCTTTTGCTCATGAGATGCTGCGACCCCGAGCACGCACGAGGATTCCTATTGCTGCTGATCGGGGCAAAGCTCAGGGATGAAGCTCAGGGGACTTCCACAAGACACCTTTTTCTATGATCATCAACCAACGATGGCGGCTCTTTAGGCGGCTGGTGCAGTGCACAGATGAGGTGGAAGTCTGGATATGTACACGACAAGATCTCTGAAATAGGGGCTAGCAAGAGCCTAAACCCACCATAGCGGTATGATACCATTAAGGGGCCGTGAACCAGAGATCACTTTGCCGGCGTCAGATGGCGGCCGTCAGCAGCATGTTCCAAGCCTATTTACGTTCATACAAGCTACTGCTTTAGCAGCCAATTTCGACCAGGTTTACAGCATTGCCACGACTTTGCTGGGCATCCAGCGAGCAGCCTGACCAGGCTAGAGCATAGCTAGCCTAATCTTTCGCCAGATTTCACACTTAGCTGCCCACAGAGATGGAACACAGAATCGTGGTGTGCCGCCCGACTCCAGCAAATTACTGCAGTGAGCCTGGAGCTCTCCTGAGATGTCGAAGCCTAGAATGCCAGCGCATGCCAATTGCGTTGCGGCGTGGCATTCGCGCACATACAGTGGTTTGTAGCCAAGATCATGACTCCTGTTCGAGTGTCATCACATTGCTTAAACACTGACATAGAAGAAGCTGATCCCAAGGGATCAAACCTGCTACTGAGCGGGCTGAGCTTCGACTCGCCACGCAAGGTCGTAGTCATTGCTGTATGACCTCAAATGACTGAGCCGAGACGTACAAGACGTCTAGAGGCTGGCCAGCCTCTGGTAGGGCTTATGGCCAGGCTCCCAAGAATACGGCCATGTGGCAGCGGCAGTCTGAGCCACTGCCCGAGCGCGCCAGAAATCGCTCAGTGTAAATGGAAAGTCAGAATAACCCAAGCGTTGGATCTGCGACAGAGCGGATGGGCTTTCGCCTGGCCTCGGAAGACACAGAGGTACAGGTCAAAGCAAGGATATGCCGTGAGAGCTTTAAGCAGGAGATGGCGACGAGATGCGGCGTCGGGAGTTGGACTCTCAAGAATATTGTTAAGGATGCTCTGGGACTTCGTATATGGGTCCTCTCACATTGTCCGCAATCGGCTTGTAGATCTATGGCTACAGACGACGAGCGTCCTGGCGACAAGAGCTCGTGACACCGGAGTCTTGAGCCGCGAGAGAAAGTCGCTTTACAAACAGCATTCCAGACAAGCTGGCCTTCTAAATAGAAGAGATTGACAGGCTGCTGAATGTATGTGAGGCTGCAAGACCTTGTGGACGTAGACTGTTGAGATAGCATCGAATGCTAAGGTCCCTGCTCCAGTCGGGATACAAGGGCGGTGGGTTCTTTGCCCGGGTGGATGCCTGTCAATGTACGCCACCCTCCCCGTATATCACACGGAATTTCGAGCTTGCTTTTGCAATCTATCAAGACTATTTGCAACACTGTGCGAAGAGTCGTCTGGGCCGTAGTCGGGATAGCCGGCCGCAAACCCGCTTCTAGTGTGTCCTGGGTTAGGCTCGGCCTTTGCGGAGAGCCTACCGAGGTACCTAAGGTAAGTACCTAAGGTACCATCTGTCCAGCCAGAAAGACACCAGAGAATTTATGACCATTGCCCAAAAGCAAAGAGCTGTACATTCAACGTCGTGATCTATTGAGACTATCTACAGCCTAGATACGTATTCAAATTCGCCATCGCAATGCCAATCACGCTCCCGTCGTAATCCAAACCCTATGCAACTCAGAATCGTTCGTACGTAGACGCTCAAGCCAAACCGAACACACCCTTCACCCGCCTCCTCAGTTCAGCGCCCATAGCCACCCTCGTTTCCGCAGTCCTACTCGCCGCATCCTTGTTCTCAGCCGCCCTCCTCAAAAGGTAGTTCAAACACTCATACATACTCCCCCAAGTCGTACACTTGAACACCCGCTCCTTGACCGCCTTCTCATCGCCTTCCGTAGCCCTCGCAGCCGCAATCAGAGAGCAGGACACCTCATCCGCCATGCCCTGCAGCTGCGCAAAGCTCAGCACCGTGAGTGGCTCCCCGCGAGCGGCTTGCTGGCGGCGGAGGTCCTGGGCTTTACGCACGCTGACGGCGTTGTGCGTGGCGAGCATGACGTTTGTGCTGGGCCAGAAGCCTTGCTGGCTGCTCTGGAAGGGGCGTACGAGTTCGTTGTTCTGGCGATGGATGAGCGCGGAGGCGATGCCGTCGTAGGAGGCGTGCGTGCCTTCGATCTTGTCCCAGATGAAGCTTCGCGCTTCTGAGCCGAGGTAAGCGCCACGGACTAGCTTGAGGCCAAGTGTGAAGCCTTCGTCTTTGGCAATCTGGAGGTGCTTGGCTACTGTGTCTGGTGTTTGCTTGAGGTAGGCTTGGTATGTGCTGTAGACTACCGACTTTCCCGCGACGTTGTACTGCCGCTGGAGATCGAGGCACCACTGGTGGAAGCCGTCTAGTGACCAGGTTTCTTCAGCGGCAGGGAGTAGGGAGATGTCCTTTGCTGCCGCAGCCTGGCAGACGGCGTGCATTGCCTCGTTCATCTGCTGGCTGGGCTTCTCGTTGTTCTTCATCCTGTTCATCGCCGCTACTCCCATGCCACTCCACTTGAGACCCAGGAAGTCTCCGGGTGCTGCCATGTAGACCGAAGCGAGCATACCCTTCCTCCAGGTCTCAACGTCCACCACCTCGTCACCCTCCGCATCTTTGAGCACCTCCAGCGCATACTCGAGTATCACACCCGAGTAGCCCATCTGTCTCAGCTCCGCGCATGTCTTGGAGACTTCAGCTTTCGAGGAGCCTGCGCAGAATTGCTTATAGAATGTCTCCATGAGCAGCGCCCGCGCAAGGGGATTCCGCTCAAGTGAGAACAGCAGGCTCTTGCTCTCTAGCATTCGCCGCAAGAGCTGTGTGGAAGCGGAGAGGAGTGCAGGCGAGGAAGAGACTGAGGTGATGAGGTAGCTTCTGAGGATCTGGCTCAGAGGCAGGCAAGATAGGGCGGGTATGCTGTCGGAACCAGTCTTCGGGGAGGCTGTCGGTGTAGATGCGGGTGGCGGAGCGGTGGAGACAGAAGCATCGAGAAGGGCGGCATGGTTAGAGTTGCTCGGGGTCGTGTGTATCTGTCTCCTCCGTGGGCGGGTGCTTGCTGTGTACGATTGCGGGAGATTGGCAAAGTAGCATGCCGGAGTCGCACTCCTCGCGGTGACGACTTGGAGCAAGCCAGCCTCCAAGCGGCTGCTGGTCGGCTTCATTGTGTCTGTCGTTGAGCGGCGTTGAAAGGGGGAGGATGTGATAGAGATGCTAGGATCTTTTTCTCGCTCAAGAGCACTGATGAAAGACTGTAGACAAAGAGAGTAAGATCTATTCAGGACTTACCAAAAGGCCCTCCGGAACGCGAAGAAGAGCCTCTCATATACGCTGCTCGGCCTTCAGTGCGGCTCTTGAAGGAGCTTGTCGTCCCCACCTGGTGTTGTAGCAAACAGACACGCAGGTACTGCACCCATCGTGTCTGCTTATCGCGCGGCTACCTTCGGCCTTCAGGATTGTGGGACGCCCGCCCGCTAGCCTGCGACACCGCAAGCTGCCCCGCAAGTCGAGATTGCGTAAGATCTTCGGCGGCTTTGTGAGCGGCAACTTCTTATCGCAGCGGGCGGTGTCTCTTCCTGCCAGCAAACCTTGACGCAGCCAAGATTTTGCCAAGTGAGTGTGCGGAAGACGACCGTGGCTTCCGACTTCATCTCTTCTTCGTCGACGACGGTCTGCTGGTCGTATCGTCGCACGTAGACGCTTTGGTCTCTCATGATGCTTCTCATCGATTGCGTAGCATCGTGTTTACTTATTACCAACGGTCTCCCGACAAATTCATCGTTCCAGTGGCTGCGGTGCCCCGGACTCAGCCTGGTCCCCGGGCTCCGCGAGGTGCGATGAGGCATCTCTTCCGCCCTGCGAACATAGGCTGGACATCGCATCGAGCATCCAGCAAGGCCAACAAGAGTCAGGAAGGTAGACAAGAGGTGTATGATGGGACGGGAAGAGTATGACAAGATTTGCGGTCTGAGAAGATGGTGGGAAGAGCGTGATTGAAGGAAGAAGATTGCAAGAAAGAGGATGATTGGAAGAAGAAGATTGCGAGATGTAGATTGGAAGAAGATGGCCGCAAGAGGGTCGTGCAAAGATGATTCTGTCGGAGTCGAAGTCGGCCACGGCGTCGATGGGGGCGGGAGAGCCAGAACACCGTGCCGACCGTGCACAGAGATGCTGCAGGTGCCACTGCTTGGCAGGGCTAGGTGATTTTGACATGCCCTCCAGTGTCCAGAATCTGGCGAACAACGTCTCGGATCTTCATCATTTCAGCACATTTCATACTGAATCTAAAGTCAGTGGCGTACAAGCGTATCCCTATGGGGATGCTGTAGAAGCTACCGCAATCCCACCCTTGCTCGATCTGTCTAGCCTTCATTCGTACTGCAAATGCAGGCGAGATATGCCAGTGCTTGTGGCCTTTGAAGAAAGTCGGCCGGCTCCTGGTATTGACCACGCTCGACGCCCGTCGCACATGACGTAAAGGCTGAAGAGGCACGAAGTTACAGGGAAAGAATGATATCGGACATGAGCCGAGTGACGAGCGCAATGTGGCGCTTACAGGAAGTGAACGGCGACTAGGTCTGAGCAGGTGATGAGTCATTGTTATGCTACGTAACGATGAGAAGCTAGTAATGTCATTGCAAGCCGAAAACCGGATAGTCTGTCCCTCGCGCCCACGTGATGTTTAGTATCATTGTTGATGATCTTAGCGATCGGGCGCGAGATTCCCATGTTGGACATTTGTGATAGGGCAGCTTGGTGGGAAGAGCAAGTGCCTGTCTGAAAGTCCGATTTCTCGCGATCGCCCATTGCAGTATCACTAAGGATGCTCAAGGCGATCGTGTGCGAGACGTTTAATCTTGGACTCCATTGATCGGGCGGCTTGCAAAGAAGAGCAAGTGCCGTGTCAAAGTCCGTACCTGTCATGATAGACGTGATGAGAAGACGTGCTGCTACTGTGTGTTATAAGTGCCGACAGTATGGCCTTGCGCGGACCTTGTTGTCTTTGCAAGGCGTATGAGACAAGGAAATGTTGGCGTGCCGTTGAGCGAAAACCACAGAAAGGTAGCCGCTGTTCGGGCTGGGGCCTTGAGTAAGGAACCGCAACGGGCAACCGCAAGGGCCGCCACACGGGTTGTTGACTCGTTTGCTCTTCGGATGGTGTAATAGACATAACACCATGAGACCTGAGCAGCCACAGGTCGGTGAAGTCCAACTACATCCGTGGGGAAAAGAGAAAGGAAGCAAGTCTGTGGAAAAAGCGAAAGCCTTTTTGTGCCCGCAAAAAGCACAGACCTCATCCTTCATAGAACCTCTTCGAAGAGTTGTTGCTTGGCATGTAGGCGAACACGCTGTGGTGACGTATGCTGGTCGTCGCTTCCTCCTTTCGCTCTTAAGAGTCACCATCTTCAACCTTCAATCAGTGCCAAAACAAACTCATCGTCTTCCATCATCGAACTCTACCAACACCCGTGCCATTGTGGCGTATCAATCTGCAGCATTCCAGACCATTGGTAGGTGATTTCGCAGCTCTCTTCAGTTACTCGAAAGCTCAGACACTGACCGGAACAGCGCAGGCTGCGTGTGCGGCGACACAGCGAAGAAAGCTAGAAGCGCGTTGGCGACCCTTTGTACCACACGACCAAGCCCATTGTCACCATCATCGACAACATTCGCCTGCGAAACCATCCGGCGCATCAGTCAGCGCGAGTCCAGGGTACCAGTCACACACCGCAAGATGGGCAAGCATACCGCACCTGTTCACGCCCTCCAAGCCCATTGCAGGACTGGCAGATTCCACCTTCCAGTGCAACTTGCTCTGATCAATGAGTAAGCCTCTTTCCTGGTTAGACTATAAAACCTGGCCTTGGCTAACGTGATGCTGTAAGAGGCGGACGCGACTTAGTCCTCAGCTCTCCAGCACGCTCACTCCAAATTTCGAGAAGCGCGGCCCCGAGGCCCGACAATTTACAATGACAGCAGCCAGCCTTTGTACGACAAAGCTATGTTTGCACAGGCTAGTCTGGCGCTGTCGTAGCTCCGAGCTGCTGATACCAAGGCTCCATTGAGGCCTCCGATCCCAAGGTCACGAAGTCTTTGACTCAGACCCTCGCCAAGTTGAAACTGTGGTGGCAAGGTTGCCGTCGTCATTGGGTAAGTACTTTCATGCCAGCTTGACCTTCACAGCCTCGACTGACATCCCTCAAGCGGCGGCCGTGGGCTTGAATTTAAAATGGCGCGGGCGCTCGTGGGTGCGGATACGGTGGTGTCGTAATCATGGATGTACAGACTGAAGTTGGAAGCCAGGCCGCCCAAGAGCTTGGCGAACGGACCGGCGTCGATGTACAGTATTGTCGTGTTGACACCCACAGGATGTCGACGCGGTAGTACCGCAGATCGGCGCCGGTCTGCTCGCCAAGCTCTTGTGCGGCCTGGTCTCCAATCTCGGTCTGTTTATCCATGATTGCGATGCGCAGAGACAGGGCTTCTCTGAGGTTTGGCAGTGTTGCAAGGACACGATATTCATTGGGAGCTTTGCGAGGTATCTAGTTGGCCTATTTCTTGGCCATGGATAATACCGATCGATTGGTGATTCCTGCTCTACGATCTACGTGTCTCATCGCCCTTTTCCACTTCTCGTAAGCTTTGCGCTCGTTGTTCGAAGCCCATGGCTGGACCATGGCATTGTCTTGCCTCTTTATCCCACTTCAACGTGCCGACGTTCGCAACTTTACGCGAAGACTCTCAGCCGCGTCAAAACAAGAAAGAGCAAGGTCACACAACGGTCCGCAAGCTAGAGTGCTTCGATGGAAGACATACCAGCCAAGGACAGCTCGAGGTAACAGTCGCCGCTAGGAGGGTTGCTGTGCTGGTATCTCTGTAGTAAGCAGCAGGGAAGTCATGCCTCCCGGGGCATTCTGACACGAAGAAGGCAGCAAATAACGCGACGCTCTCGCAAGTGCCTATGGAGCGTTTGCCGATACCGAGATACGGAAGATTGCTGCTCTTCTACCCACGTTTCCAATCTTCGTCCCAATCCACCGTTCACCGTAAATCGTCCTTGTAGACGCCTGAGCGACTGAAGCTGTGGCAAAACAGGGATCGCTGTTGTGCTGCGGACGCGCGACCTGATTAAGCGAGCTACTCTGCCGGCCTCTAGCCATGAGTTTTGCGGCTTTCAGCATTACGTGCGGCTACCTTAGCATTTGAGGTGCCGTGAAATACGGCAAAGGTATTGCTTGATCGATATGTAACGAGAGGTACTGCACATGAGCTCTGCACACATGACGGTGCTGCTCCCGGCAAGCCGGCTGCGCGCAAGCAGCCTCGAACAATGACTCACGATGCATGAGAAGTCATGAAACGTTGCCAGTTCGCAGACCGTGTCCATGGGAACGATCCCAGAACTGTGATCTTGCAGTGGAGTGTTACTATAGGCACCTCTGCTCTCCGTCATTGCCATTAGCTCCTAGCAAGAGGATTCAGGATGCCGATGTTTGTGTACTGGAGAAGTTGCGGAAGAGCTGCAGGATTTGATCAATTTGGCCTGGAGCTCGGTCCCCCAGTGAGTCAGTGTCTGACTCTTGACGACTCATAGGTTCAGGCTGTTGCCGGAGCAGTTGCAGACCCTGCATGAGCGAATGACCTGCCCTTGGCTCCCGCAGAAATCCAGCCAATGACTCTAACGACCTGCATGCTCATCTTGGAAACTCTTACTTTCTGTGAGCCCGACTTCACTTGGTTCACTACTCGTGATTTGAGTGCCAGTATAGGTGCAGAATCATCGTAGACCGTGCATGTCGATCTTGACGTCCCCTAGTCCGTGTCAATTTTGTTGTTTTTACGGACATGGCTTCCACGCATTCCGCAGCTACGAGAAGGTCTGTGGTCTACTTCTTCTGTCCTTACCACTACCGCCAGCAATCTGAGTGCTAGCCACGAAGTTGACGTGATCATGACGAGCCTGTCCAAAAAAACTTTGATTCTCAGCACGAAGATCGAAAATGTCAAAAAAATAAAAAGGATGAGAATCGAACTCAGGGAGGTCGTTCTGTGCAACGAAGCACAACAGCCCTGATTTAATTAGCGAATGAACTAAATGTTGAATCAAAGAAAGCGAATTGGGGGCGAGCAGCGTGGCGAGCAGAGCGAGGGCGACTGAGCTATCCAAGTCGCATATGGATTTGTATCTAAGGAGAATGTTAGCGAACAATGTCGAGACAGCGGTCGTTGTACATGTAGCTGAACGGAGTAGTTCCGGTATTCCTCCAGATTCGCTGAATTGCAGGAAAGAGGTTCAGTATGGTAAGTTCAGCGCACAGACAGAACCGGACGAGTTTAAAGCGTTGCAAAAAAGATTTGGGACAAGTCACCGAATTACCACCCGATGTGAGGACAACAGTAGACTGCAGAGCTCGCAATGTCGGCTGCTGAGAAAAAAGAGTGCGCAGCATCAATTCGATCTTTCAACAGACAACACGCATGGCAGTGCGCCTAACGATCGTATGAACATTCAAAGCAAACAAGCTGGTAGCAGAAGTGACGGCGAGTATATTGCGAAGGATTATAGACAGCGGTAATGGCTGTGTGCGCCGCCTTGGAGGCATTCGCTTCCAAGCGAGGTGATTGGTCTCTGAGCCGCGTATTCTTGTCCCCTCGGACGGCTGCCCTTTGGCGTGCCTCCAAACATGACTTCAATCCTCCCCAGCCTCGCAATCTAGCATTCTTCTCTCCTCCGCTTCAGTTGCTATGAGTTGCTTGTAACCATCCACGCAATCATTATACAGCCAGGGGACGGAGAGCGGCGCGGTCACCAGTGAATTGTTGGGAGGCATGACCGCATTCCTGCAGCTCTTGCAATTTTCGGTCTTGCCATCGCGTGTCGCGTGGTGAGGTAAAAGAGTAGCTGCACCGCGTTGTGTGTTGTCAGCATCTCCGCTATCTATTCGAGATGGTCGGGTGATGAAGACTAATTGCAAAGTCGCACAATATAAGGGTTTGCCCTATATGTAGAAAGCAGACCGTCGCCTGAGGACCAGGAATATTGACGTCGCAATGTGACGGGTATGGTGCAGCAGAAATCGTGTGAGCCATGAGCAGCGTCATCCGAAAAAAAAGCCCCGATATCACAGCCGAAAGATTGATCTTGAACTACCCAGGAAGTGTAAGACTCCAGTTGACCAGCTACAAGATAGCAATCTGTCATCCACCGTTCGACTGAATTCGTGTGAGCGTTCGGAAGTTGGCTGGGATCCTTAGACAGTACACATTCGATGGCGTTTGCTTACCACATCCGATGTGCGAGTTCTACATAATGACTAACGCATAACGCGGGTCTGCTGCTGTCATCCGACGGGGTCAACAAGCGCGACGCGGCAGTCTGCATGCGCAAATAGCCGATTTTGGCCGTCAAGATTGATCCTCATGGAGAGCCATGTCTCCCCGGCTACAAGTAACAATACTGACGGCACCACACTCGTAGACCGCGACTTTGTTCACTTATCATCAGGGCGTCCTAAGTGACGAGTGTCCATCTTTGAAGCTTGCACAGCTGTCAGCTTAGACTTGCGTCAACAACGAAATGCTTATTACAACCGCGCAACCGCTTGGCTTTGATGAGGGCCACAAAGTGCATTTCTACCACTGTAGTAAGTCGCCCCGCGCGCCTCGACCGCGGCCGGCATGATGAGTCCTGTAGCACAAATGCACCATCTTTCGTTTGAGAGTCCATTGAGAACACAACAACAATCTGATCCCCGGCAAGCTTCTCCTTTGCTTCACCATTGATTATTAGTCCGATCACACGCTGACCGCTGGTGAGGAATGGGTAGGCCCTCCTTCAAGCCGCTTCGTCCATCAGTCCGACTACTTACGCAACAATCAAAATGCGGAGTCATGCCACGACAAAAATTCGCAGCAAGTCACGGACATCTCTTGCGACCCAAAGCTTCAACGTGGGAGCTGGAGACGGAGCAAACAAGCATGCCGCTTCGGTACGTGCGCCAGGGGACACGATTAAAGCACAGATACACACAGCACGGACAGGGACACTCTTATCGTGATTGTACGTGGCCTCATGCCTCAAATTATGTCCGATCCAAGCTGTGTCGCTGCCGAAAGACCGCGTCGCCCTTGGCGAACGTAGTCTTTGTTTCGAAGCCACGCAAGTGGTGAAGCTTTGTCTTTTCCCAATGATGGCGAGGGCTGTACAGTCTCTGAACGCATCATAGCTTGTGATAAAGTACTTTTAATCATGTGCAAAGGACTGTTGCTTTTTGCGTACGGCGAAGCAGCCCACTAGAGAAAGCAGAAGGGTTTGTGACTCGGGTGGCTCTCGTAAACGTATGGGTCGGGGGAAGAGTGGAGGCTCTCATCGATAATTGGAAGCAGTAGTGCGACGACTCTATCTGTACGCTGTGTCTACTGATCTTCCTCATGAACACAATATAGACCGCTCTTTTGCTTTAGCAGCTTCCTCTGACCGAACTCAAGCGGCTCTGCGATAATGGTATGATACTTCTTGACTGGCGCATGACTGATCTCGCCGCTGTAGACTATAGGGTCCCACGCATGTTGCTGCTTTCTAGCCGATCCGCTGGCTATTTCTAATCGGTCCGCTGGCTCTTTCTGCTAAGTACTCTGCTTGAGGGTCTCCGTGATCGCCATAGTCTCTTCCTTCGCACTTGTGTTGGCGGTGGACTTTCTTCTATGTCTCTCGCCTGTGAGGCCAGTCCTCTGTCTTCGCTTGATCGTGGTCACCTGTGGCGCGGCTCAGCGCGCTAGTCTCGTGTGAGAGACTCTAGCAACGTGCTAACGAACCTGTTCATGCACATCGCCTTCGGATAGTAGCTTGCAATGGTCGTGTCGGGCTGTATAGGTCAAGTTACGCAGTGCGCGGACTGTGGCGTGTCAACGTCTTCGGTTTAAGTAGCAGACAATGCCTGCAGGGGTACATTCCCAAGGCGGTTGATTGCAAGCTGTACAAGCAATTTTGTAAGACCTGAACGCCAATGAGAATATGTCCCCATCTCAAATGCAATCACACAATGCTCATTACGCTGCTTTGATGCCGTTGGAGCATGCTCAACCAAGTCGAAAGAACCGCGAGATGGAAGTCGTACTACTTATTGAAGCCAAAATCTTATCACCTTGTCCTTCGGGGGTATTGGACGTAGATAGCTAGATAGTGTGGTGGTTCGCTCGCTCGCTGCTACTGCCCGCCGCTGCTTTACTACACATTCATTGACAAAGAAACCCCGCTAACATCGAAAAGTGTCGGAACCATTGTTCGAACCACGCGTGTATCGCCTGGCTTCACCTCTCTTTTTGCCTTTTCGCTCCCTGGACGTCACACAATGAGGTGTGCGGGTTGTAAGTTTGGCAGTGTATCTTCCATTTTCAATGCAGAGCTGCCGTTCTGCATCTCTTTAATGAGCTCAGACACCTTCGCGGTATCGTCGACGTAAGACTAGTAATTGTGTAATTCTGCTTGCTCTTTTGTCACGATTCAATGCTTCCTCGTTTTCCGTGATCTCCCGAAATTCGATGGCAGTGATCGTCCATTTCACAATTCATCAATGTAGTGAGGTCAGGCTTAAGAGCTCCTTGGTCACATCGGCGATGCAAAAGTGCACGGCCCAGTATCTCGCTCTTTCCCTTTGAATGTTGCGTAGACTAGAGCTTGACCTGATCTTCAACCTCGCACAACCGCAAAGTCTTTTCTTGAAAGAATCGTCCTCAACCTCAATTTGATCGTCCTCAAGCTTCCGCCTTTTCGCGTCGACGAGTGCGTGTAGTCCAGCAATGCAGGCTCTCAGCGCAATGCTACCTCTCTCCAAGACCGGCAGCTGCTCGACTGCTGCTGGCTTGCGTCGTCGTCCATGACAATAACACACACATGGCACGTTCTCCCCGCTGCAGAAACACGGTAATTCCATCGCTACACGTACAAATCGACTCCTACGCTTACATTACGTGTGCTGCAAATAATACGAGGCCTACGCGCCAGCTGTGTCGACCATACCTACGCCTGCGGAGCAGCCCCTGAAGCCATCCGCGTCGCAAGTCTTGACGCGCAGTTATGATACCTGATCGAATCAAACACTTTTCACATTCGAGTCGTTCTGTCAGGACAAGGTGGATGCCAGGCTGATACCACTTCCTTTGAGACGCGCTGGGAACACACCTTCTACACGAGTCGTAGCTTCCTTTCTTGGTCGTGAAGCTCGAACGGACAACGTACGTCACTCATGCCACATCACTACATCTCTTCAACTAACATTGCTTTCATGTTACGGCCTTGCGACATCATCTTCACGCGTCAACAATGTCCCTGGTCTCCTACAATGAACCGCAAGCCTTTCATGGATGTCGTTCGACGCCTCAAGGTACGAAGACATATTTCGTGAATGCTCTGGGCACTCCCATGATGAGCGGCAAACCCGCCAACTGAGTCAAATTTCTCGACAGCCACTACGTGGGTGTGTGCGAGTTCCATTGATCTACTGAGCCCCTTGACCACGAAACCTTTTTTGATGCGACCGCTCAGAAGCGAACCTTTTACCAACGCTTTCACAGGGCCACATGAAACAATGTACAGGTCACCACAACACGAGCTTCCCCTCCAGCCGGCTTGTCGAGCCCGTAAAGTATGCCCTCCCCCCTTTCACCCTGCTGCAGGAACGATGACAGCGGACTCAAAGACCCAAAGCACCGGAAGGATTCATATTTCTCAACTCTCAGGCTGGAGGGTCGGGGATCAGAACGATCTTGACTGTGATGTCTCGGCTGTCGAGCAAATGTCAACCCGTTGGAACCAGTACGAACACCTCGCTGACTCTTCGCGCAATGCGTGCTACTTCTAGATACACGTATCTCACGATGCCACCGCCGTTGATCGAGAATCCCTACCATTCCGTTCGATCAGAATCATCGTTGGACACCGACTCGCCGACCTACGGAGACAGCTCACATTCTCTGGCAAGTTCACATCATCTTTGCACATTGGGACCATGCTGAAGAGACCTCACATTCAGACTGAAAGCATCAGAGCCTCTGGTGTCCCCATGGCACCAAGACAATACACCAATCCGCCGCCTGCAACTGGACCCAAAGGTACGTGCTTGCACCTACATTTCAATTCTTAGTGTGCGTGATGGATCCCAAGACCTTAAGCATGAACATCATTGCCCTGATAAACTATGAATGATCTGATGCAGTTTGACCCCAGCGACATCGTTCTTGCACAGCTTTTCATCATATCTGGCTAACATGTCAAGATCGCATGCTGTTACTCGATTCCCACCGTAACCTACTCGACATCTTTCCACTAACAGACGACTGCGATCGAAGCCTCCTCGCGAACCTCACCAAGTCACGCGCTTTCGTTCCGAAAGCTCAGCAATCGAATGGTACGTCTCGCATCTATGTGCCCCTTTGCGCATGATGTCGAAAAACTTTCGCGTCTTCTTTTCCGAGCTCTCGGGCATTGAAGTGACATATTACTGTCTGACTCAACCGACCTTTCGCATTGCACTGCATACTCAGTCTGTCTCTGCACCTGACTGACTGTCAGAGAGTGCAGGCTTTTGGTTTTTCTCCGCCATGGCCTTCGAGGGAAAGACACGCCTGATTCAAGCACCTAATAGAGGCGCCATCTTTGAGCGATCATTGTTCGTCAGCACTCCGGGCGCCGCACCTTCGCTCGCGCCAGAAGCTCCTCAAGGTGAGGTACCTTTCCTTTCTCCCCCTTGAGCTAAAGTCGAAATGATGATGCGTATCGAGATATTACATATTGACACGCCCATTGTGTCGATCTCTCGACGCGGTAACCCTGGCTGAAAGGCACGTGTGGTTCCCAGTCTTTGGACGTCAATGCAGCCTTATGATAATAGATGAAAACTTCTGATCCGACACTATCCCCTGCTCAATATATCTGGAGTATGAGTTGCGATCAAGGCTGACGAGATGACCAGCAGACGCGCTTCAATGCCTTGAGAATCCATCGTTTTCGCGGTCGACAACGTACAAACGTACGCAGTATAGCACTCTCGGTAGCCCGACGCAGTCAAGAGGAGTCTGGTACGTTCACCCTTCTCTCCCCCAGACCAGTGTGAGATGATGAGGAAAGGAACATAACATCGATGCATCTTGCGGTAGCCTTTCGACTCGGCAACCCTGGCGTAACAGCACATGCGGTTGCCAGTCTTTGAGCGGCCGTGCAAGGTTATGGTGACAATACTAAAAGGCTCTGACCAACATCACCTTTTACACGATATACACAAAGCTTGATTTGCAGTTAAAGCTGATTCACTGGCCAGCAGACACGCTTTGATGCTCAAAAGGGCCGCCGGCGACGAGGACCTGCGAGCGCATCGACTGCAGCGACTTCGGCGATCCTCCGCAGCAAGTAAGAAATAGGTACTCCTTCCCTTACGTTTCCCAAGCACGACGATGCAATGATGGATACCCATTCTACACGACACGGAAGAGAGCTTTTCCAATACAAGTCCTTTCTTAGACGTCATTTTGCCATGGTGTAGGCAACCCTGGCCTTGTCGGCATCCGTGGTTACCACGCCAGGCAATTTGACGACCTGGTGACGTTGAAGATCATCTGACCAGCATCAACCGCTGCACAACGTATCGAAGCACAGTTTTGCAAGCCCAGCTGACTTTCCGACTCGCAGACACGCTACAAGCTCTTGGCAGGCCGTCAAGCCCCCAATCCATCCCCTTCGAACGCTCCGACCATGATGCCGACAACGAAGCCGCGCAGCAAACATTCAATCGATCAACCAATCAAACATACCCTCGCCCTCTCAGACACAAAAAAGCGAATGATGAAAATCAAGGATACGCAAGGCCTGCTCATAGCGGGCAAGTGTCTCGTGATTGGACACCTTGGTCTGCACGGCATGCGGCGTCGATCTAAAGGCAGGAGGCTGCACCACGCTGTGGCGCCATGAGAGCTTATCAGAAATGTGGAAAAGAGGAGAAGTCTGGTCAGCATCACTACCAGCTCACTGCATTGACGCGTAGCTCGAGAAGCTTGGCTGATGTCTTCGTCTTGCAGATACTTACAAAGAGAGGCCTCCGGCCAACATGTCAATGTCGATTGGTATGTCTGTGTTGAGCAGATCGAAGTTTGGAATGATGACTTGACCGGAGTCTATGAAGGTATTGGTGTGGACGCAGGATCTAGAGCGTGTGGGTGGTGACAGCACGACAAGTGGGTGTTGATAGCATGACATGCTCTGGCAGTAGCTTGCAGTGATTCATGTATCTCACAGACAGTGCGGTGGCAGGTCTGTACGTGGAGAAAAAGTGGCTTACTGTAGTGATGCGAGAAATCATATAGTACGCCCTCACCTCATCAATCATTTTTCAGATCCCAATGCCCATGTTCCCATGATACACAGCCTAAAGCTATTCGCAGCTCGCGCAACTTTGTAATTAGTCGCGTTCACCTGCGGTCCGCTCCAAGGGGCCTCAGACCCGACAACCATGGGGTGAGGTCCCACGATCATAGGGTGAGGTCCCGTGACCAAACATAGAGCTTTTCCTGACGTCCCACCACTCCACTCCAAATCCTTGATGCATCGCTCTAGAGCCAGATCCACGTGATCTCGTCATCAAATATCCACCTCTCGTGTATCTATACCAGAGCGCACGAGCAATTAGCTACTTCACGTCGTTAAAGCTCGTTAGCAGGCTGCTGACGAGAAGACGCCCAAACAGCCAAAAAGATGGCATCTGCAGCACTTTCCTCATCACAAACCCTGATGGAACCAGGCGGGCTGGCCGAAAGGCGCCACCTTACCTCGCGGCACCACACGCGCACGAAACGCCAAGCGACGTGTTTGACAATAATATAGGCATGACCAAATGAGCACTGAAACCACCGCAGCATCTCAAACGATCAATCATCTCATACAAATGGACGCTCACAAATGAACGCTCGTAAACCTCCAACATTCCAGCAAACCTCCTACCTCCCAAAGTACTTCAACTCAAAAGGCCTCGTAAGCAAATACCCCGCCCCCGAGAGCGCCGCCGCCATTTCCCAGCCCACATCACCACCATAAGGCGCGTCGCCAGCTTTCAGAGCAATCCAACCCACCCACCATGTCTGGCTCATGCCCGCCACCATACCGATGACGCCGCAGCAGAAAGCGAAGATGGCAGAGAAGCCGTAGGGGAGCTTATCAGGCTGATCGTAGTGTTCGGGAGCGTAGCCCTTGAAACCGCGCTTGAAGACGAAGTGTTCGAGGAGGCCGATAGTGGAGTAGATGGAGAGCCAGTAGCCGATGAAGTTCATGAAGTTCTCGAGTACGGTTTCGAAGTAGGAGTAGCCTGGTATGGCAATGGCGATGTAAGCACCGGTAGCGACGATAGTCCAGAGGAAGCGGGGGACGAGTTGGATCCAGCGGCCGAAGACCTGGACGGTGAGGGAGACGGAGTAGATGTTGGGGCAGTTGTTGGCGATGGTGGAGAGGGCGAGGATGACGAGGCAGAAGCGGCCGAAGTCGCCAGTGGCGGGGAAGAGGACGGCACCGAGGAGGCCGCCAGTGCCGGAGGCGTCGTAGCCTTCTTGGTAGCGGTTGTTGCCGTCGTTGATGGCGGTGGCGGACATGACGGCGATGCCGAGGAATTGGGTGAAGAGGAGGGGCCAGATCAAACCCATGAAGGTCCAGCCGAAGACTTTGGCTTTGCTTTGCGAGGATGGCTGGTAGACGGTGTAGTCTGCGGCGTAGCTGGACCAGCCGATCGCGAAGCCGAAGATGGTTGCGCCGAAGCTGAAGATGCCGCCCATTTCTGAGGTGCCCATGCCCCATTCGATGTGCTGGTAAGCGCCGCTGTGCGCGAACACGC
Organism: Salinomyces thailandicus; assembly: GCA_005059885.1. Lineage (NCBI taxonomy): Eukaryota > Fungi > Ascomycota > Dothideomycetes > Mycosphaerellales > Teratosphaeriaceae > Salinomyces > Salinomyces thailandicus. The sequence goes on along the minus strand of NAJL01000070.1, from coordinate 9,716 downwards.
CGAGAATGATGAGGAAGACGATGAAGGACGGGATCCACGACCAGAACTCGTAGGCGTGGACAACTTTGTACCCGAACATGGTGACGAGAAGAGTACAGAAGGCGACGATAAGGACGCCGGCGAAGCCCGGAACGTCGTTGTTGACGGCGTGGAGAAGCTCGGCAGCTACGATGGAGTTTACGGAGGACCTACGGGACTTGGTCAGCGTCAATGGATCTCATCGAGGCTTTCATTGAGGAGACTCACCAGCCAATGCACGCCAGCACATTGAAGACGGCAATCAGCTTCACGCCCCACCAGCCGAACCAGAAGCGACTCAGTACCATCTGCCGTAGACCGAAAGTCGGACCAAACGTCGAGAAGAAACAGACGGGCATCAGACCGATGAGGTTGAAAAACAGAACAACCAGACATGCATCCGCAACCCCAAGATAGAACAGCGACTTCGCGAGAAGCCCCAGGGCAAACGACGAAACGACCATATTCGCGGAACACCACTGCGCAAAGTGTTAGCACTAGTCAAGCATATCTCCGCCTACGTCCCCCCCTTATCGCAACTCACCATGGTCGCAACATTCAACAATGCCTTGAACCCATTATCCGTCCTCTCGTCCTCCGGCACCCTCTCAATGCCCCTCGCCTCAACCCCAAACTTGCGCGCGAACCGCAACACCTTTGCGCGAAAGCCATCACCAATCACAAACGCCTCGCCAGGCACCGCACCATCTGGCTCGACGAGCGACGCAGTGCGCTTCTCACACGTATCGTACGGGCTATCGCTGCTCCCGGCGCCATTCTGCTGCACCTGATATCCCTGACTCTTCTCCAGATCGTAAGAATTGTATGCCATAGTCGCTTTGCGCCGTGTCTTGCAGGCGGTACTCTTCCAACGGCGTCGCGCGTTTCCGGCAAAGATTGGCAAAGGCTTGACCGGCTTCGCGAAAGTCTACTGCTCTTTCTACCGGCGCGGCGGGCTTCACGAAGAAGTTTAGTCCCGGTATAGCCCCTATAATCACTACCAGCAATTTCTACTCATGAATGAAAGAACAGAGAAGGCGGTGGTCAACCAGCGTAGCAGCAGATTCCCGCAAATCGGCGCATGCGACGTTCAATAAGGATCAGAAAATCCCCATCCCACGGCGGGCCAGCCCTCATGAGCCAAGCCCGCACGTCGCCGAAGCGCTGATAAGCAACGCGGAAGGCCGGAGGCTTTGCCTTGCGGAGGTTAGGGCGTCGAGTGCACGCGAGCGATCTGCTCGCATCCCTGCAGTCCACGCCGGTAGGCTTCTGGATCTGGCGGCGAGGGGCTTATCTTACCTTAGCACAATGTTAGGTTCCCAGATTCCTTATCAGCGAGCTGCTCTGCGCGTCGCACATCTGCGCCGATTCTTGGGAAGTGCATGGATGGGATGCAGGACAACTTCTGGAAGGTCTCAATCGCATAAATGTGCATACCGTAGACTGGACATGGGAGATGGACACACGGCTCTACCCCTTTCTCATCATCCACGGTGCTAAGCAACAGGTCAATCGGCAGCCTGACATGGACAAGGAGAGATTACCAGGAGCGATTAGGCGGGCACAGCCTCAGCCGTAAGACAGAGATAAGCCACCGGCGGCCCAATGAGCAATCGATTCTAGTGAACCTCACCCTCTCCGTCGGCGCTTGGCTGGATGAGGAAGCCACATTTCCTATACACACACGGCACATACAGCAGCACCTCGACCGCTCTCCTCGGGCTGATGATAGCCGGTGTCATCTCTCAACCTCATCCAAGCATCGTGACAAGCTTTATCCCGCAGTAATCCTTTGCCCTATTGTCGGCTTGGCATTGTATCTTGAGTGCTTTATGGGAAGGCTTAAGTAGGCAAGCTAAGCTTCCTTTAAGCAACGACAATCCTACTAATCTACTGTGAGGGCTTTACTGTGACTAGCAGCTCGCATAACAATCTGCCAACATACCTCGGTTGCAAACGTACCTCCCCCCCCTTCTTCGGAGCTGCCCACCCAAGCCATCTGCCCCGGCAGTCTGCTATCTCACTTCCATAAGTGTGCCAAATCACCAGGACGGCTCGTAGGCGCAGCTGAGTACGTCCAGCACCTTTCCGTCCGTCCATCCGTCCAGTGGCGTCAAATAAGCTCTTCCAGGACGCCTCGTTGTCGGAGTCGAGCGTGCCGCGCGCGTGAACCACGCCACTAAGCAGCTCATCATCAAGGAAGAAAAAGAAATCCGCGTTGTTTACTTTGAGTTGAATGCAAGGCTACGGTACTTGGGTAGGTGGCTAGCAAAGTGTGGGCAGCAAGCTATTGACAATCCCGTCGGACGCATCAAGACCCATGTCACTGTCTTGGCTGTCCGGGAGGAGAGATGTGCAGCGTGAACGTAAGCGCAAGCACGATAATAATAAGAGTAGTGAACAAAATCACGATATGGAGCGTAGGCTTATCCTATAGCCCCCCTCCCCGACCCGATTGTGCCCTGTTCTTGCTGGGCTCATGTCCTACATCGGACTCCAATCCCACAATATCCACCCGGACCTCAAGTCTAAACACCACCGGCTCGTCATTTAAACCATCACCAGATTCCCAATCACAGTCCCCATACTCTCAAACCAATACCTTCTCTTAACTCCCATACCCGGCCCTCCCGCGACCTTCTCACCAGCCCTACCCCCACCTCCATTCCTACCCACAACAACCTCCTCCCAAAACCCCTCTCCCTCCCCATTCCCTCCGCCAAACCCACCCAACCCCGTAGCCGCCGCCTTCAAACCCTCCACAACCCCTTCAGATCCCTCAACCATCACCATAGCAATCCCATGCCTCCTCTCCAACCCACTAGGCAAACGCTGCGGCTCATCAAGCAGCGGGCGAATCAAACCCTCTTCCTCCCTGCCCGTCACCATTTTCCTCCCCCTGGACTCCGGCGAGGTGTAGAGTTCTGCCCCGGTGCCTTCTTCAGGAAAACTAATAACAACTACAAGTTTCAAACTCTCCCCGGCAGGCGGGAAGGAAGGGACATTAGCCAGCTTTTCGCTAAAGGAACACCCGCCCCTCGAAACAACTAGGATGTTGTAGTTCCTTGCGATATGCACCGGTAGTTTGTTGTGGCAAAGCGTGTCTTTGAGGTAGAAAATCGAGGTCATGGGGAGATTTCCCAGAGGTAGGGTTGAGAGATCGGCGTCTGTGGGGTTCAAAGAGGCCGGGAGGGGTGCGGCACCGGGGCCTGTGGGGAGGATTGCCGGGATGGTTGTGCGGGATAGACGGGGATGCGGTGGTTGTGAGGGTGGTTGGGAGGGTGGGGAGAGAGGGGCAAGAAGGTTGGAGAGGAGGGTTTCGAGGTCGTGCCAGAGGTTTTCGGGGGTGGTGCGTTTCGCCAGATTTTCGATCCCGTCGGCGGGGTCGTCGTCCTTGTTATCATCGCCAAATCCCCCCACGTCAGTCTCCGTCACATCCTCCATCAGAACTACCACCTCTTCCTCATCTTCCTCATCCACTTCCCCTTCCACCCGCACGCTATCTTCCTCCCCCTCCCCACCCTCGACAACAGCAAGCGGCACATCCAAAACCAAATCCACCATTTCCAAATCCCTGACCCTCCTAAAATGCGGATCCGCCGGACTAACCCCCTCCAGCGCCCTCGGACTAACCAGCACCTTCTCATCCCTTCCCAACATCCACCCCCCAACACCACTGACCCTAAAAACCCCTTCCTCACCCAACTCACCCGGCGAAGAAAACCCGTCTTGCACGAGGCTTAGACGGAGGTTGGAGAGCGAAGTGATAAGAACCCCATTCAAAGTCTTCTGCAAAGCGCCTAGAGGCACAAGTCCCTTTTCTTCCGGGCTATTGGCGCCAGCGTGGGGGTTGAGGTTGGGGAAAGTGAGGGTGCTGAGGACGGGGGTGGGGATGCGGGCGCTGAAGCCCTTTTGGGGTGTGAGGGATGGGGGGAGGGTCCAGGGGTAAAGAAGGCTTTTGGTGGCGGCGGTGGTTGTGTTGAAGGTGGTGTTGGAGTCCGAGGTGAGGGTGACGGTGTTGTTGGGGGTTTGGAGGTGGAGGGATGCGAGGGCGGCGGCGTGGAAGTAGTCTGGGCGGAGCGGAATGTTGCTTCCTGTCAGTGGGGCAGGAGAAGGCGGCAAGGGGCATATTGGTTGAGGCGGTGGTGCAGCAGCCGCTGAGGCAGGCTCGGCCTTCCTCCCGCGCAGTGGCCTGTTCTGCGAGCTCTGGCGGAACTTCTCCGGGACAACAAGCGGATGTCCCTCAGTGCTGAAAACAACCGGCCGATCGCCCTTGTTCAACGGATGCTCCGCCTGAAAAAGCAAATAAAGATACTTAGCCGTTTCGCCCAAGAAGAAACTCTCCATCCGATCCCGCTGCAGACCCTTCATCACATCCCCCAGATCCGCCCACCCACATGCGGTCCAACACCTTCTCGTGATGTCTTTAAGCGCCATCTCCCCGACATGCAAGTAAAAAGGATCACGCGTAGCTTGGTAGAGGTAGTAAGTACTCTCAATGAACTCCGGTCTGCCAGCCCAGTGGCGGAAATTAGGGTCGATGATGCCGCCGCCGGCGGGCTGCCAGCGTTCGGGGAGGGCGTGGTAGCGGGTCCATAGGGCGGTGAAGAGGGCGTGGGAGGTTATGGCTTCGGGGAGGTGGCCGGCGAGGGTTAGGAGGCCGGGATAGTAGGCGCTGAGGTTGTCGAGCCAGGTGTAGCGGGGCGCGCCGGTGTGGAAGTCGGATTGGGCGTAGTAGGGGTGAGACTCGGGTGGCGTGGGGCGGAGGATGTGGTGGTTTATGGCGGCGTGGGTTTGGTCATAGATGGAGAGGAAGGTGGTGTGGTCGTCGATGGGGTGGAGGGTGGTTGTGTTGGGGTTGGGGGTAGTCGGAGGCGAGAGGTGGGAGAGCAGGATGGAGGACTTGAGGGCGTATTCGTAGAAGCTGTCGATGCCGGCGCCAATGCCCGAGAGGGCGGGAAGAGTCCAAGTGCCGCTTTCGGCGTCGAGGCCGTTGCCGATGAGGTTGATGCCACTGCGGCGTTCCCAGACGGCCCAGAAGGCGCGTTTGGCTAGCTTTTCGAAGCGCTCGTCGCCTGTCAGACGGGAGAGCGTGGTGAACTCGAGCACCAGACTTCCAGCGCCTGCTGCGCATGTCTCGGTGATCTCTCTCGGATCCGTAGACGTGCCATCAAGACGACAGACGCCGGCTTCAGAATCCCGATAGAACGGGATGCCGTGTCTGAGGTTTACCCTCGGATACGGCAAACCCGTTGCAGTGCCAAACGCTGGTAGAAGCCGCTCGCCCAAGTCCAGCGCCAGTCGCAACAACTGCCCGTCATATCTCCAGCCCCCAGGCCACTCAATCACTTCCTCGACCCCACCACCGGTCCTCCCAGCCTTGACGGCCTTCCACTCAGGCGCATATCCTCGTATCGGCAGCTCCCCGACCGCGAACAAATGCGCCGACAGCAGCCCACCCAGGCCCCGTATATTCGTCTCAAACACCTGGACCTTCGAATCTAAATCGAACGCACAAGCTCTACTCCCACAACTCTTCTTCCCCGCCTTGTCGACCCTTCCGTCCCCGTACAACCCTACTAACCTCTCCACCCCTTTTTGAAACTCCTCTAAGGCTTTCGACGCATGCACAGGATCCTCATCGCTGGCTAAGATGGCCAGAGTCGACAGCGAGTCGACAAGCGTGACAGTGTAGTTCCCAAGTACATCGTTGACCCCAATATCTGCCGGGTTCTTTCGATTGCGAGTCTGAGGTTTGCAGGATAGTGGACGGAGTTCATCCTCGGGGAAGGCGTGGGTCATGTAATTGTCGTAGCCGTGGTAGAAGAGGGTACGGGTGTCGTCGCGGAGGGTTTTGATTGCTGAGGGGGACATTGCCCCTGTGAGGTTGGGGAGGCATATCGAAAGGATGAGGAGAAGAAATAGCCATGCTGGGGTGATCGAAAGTATGGCCGGTGAGGCAGGGAGAGTTGGAACGGGCATGGAGCAGCATTGGGGTGGTTTGGTAGTTTGTCTGTCGAGTTATGGTTGGAGAGTCATTTGGTGGTGGATTGTTATATCATGTTGAATCGCCTAGTCTTGGTTCGCCGACAAGCAGTGCAACGGTCAGAAGTAGATGCAGTGTGAAGTCGAGTGATCATATATATATATATATATACCTTGCCTGGGTAGGATGGTCATCGGACGGGAGTCGCCATCTGGCCGGTATATTCCTGCCTCAGGCTCGTCCAGCAGCAGATCTCGGAGATGGAGCGGAGGTGAATCCCGATTAGGAAAGTTTGAGACCGAGCTGTCTGATGTCTGCTTCGACTTGGGGAAGTGGAAGTCAAGACCATCCAGTCTAGTCACGAGATCGAGAGCAGCGCCCGGGTACCTAGAGTAGCTCTAGATGGATGGGCAGTAAGGGAAGCCGCTACCGTCAAGTCTGCGCCACCGTCCATACACCCTCTCGTCCACACCATGCTCCCCCGCGCCGCTCGACGAGCCATCCGCCCTTCCACCCTCCCCTCCTCGCTCCTGCATCCCCTCCAACGCCACAGCAGTCCAGCCACATGTCTGAGCATACGAAACTACGCCTCAGACTCCGGTAACAGACCACGACGGCCGCCTCCACCCTCAGGCGCCCGCCCCGCCAAGCCTCCGCCAGCACAACCCCTCAAGGCCGCCCCTGGCTCCATCAAGCAGACGAGTCCTGGCACGAGCATTCCGCGCGATCAGGGCAAGAACCAGACATGGCAGCCTCAGGATGGCATCAAGTTTGGGGCCGGAGCAGCGATGCCGGCGGCCGCAAATGCGCAGAACGCGGCCGAGGATGCGGCGTTGAAGACCAGGCAGACACCAGTCGATGGGACTTGGCCGGCGGATGCGGGACAGAGCGTGCGTGGAGATGGGGTGGGAGCCGCGGCGGAAGAGCCTCAGGCGCAGAGGATAGGCGCAGATGAGCCTGTGCCAGGTAGTATTAGGGATCAGGCACAAGAGAAGCAGGCGGAGGCGGAGAACTTGACACCGCCGCCTGAGCCGCCAAGCGGAGCACCGGCCGAGGAGATGAGGGAGGAAGCACAACAGACGGGGCCCCTACCGGATCTACGGCAGGGTATCCCCTCTACATTCGACTTCGAGTTCGGCCGCCAAGGCGCGAGACAGCCGAAGACCACGCGGCCGTCGGAGCAGGAGGAGGGCGTAGACGTCACGACGACGCTGCCTGGTGATGAGCAGCGGGAGCACAAGGAGCGAGAGGAGCGGGAGTACACCGCGTCCGACTACGAAACGTCACTGGACAAGAAGCGCGCACGCATGGCTAATTTCCTCTACGCCGGCATCCTCTCCGCCATCGCCGGCTTCGGCATCTACGCAGCCCGCCCCTTTGCCTTCCACGAAGACGTACCACCGGGCCTCGCCCCCGAAGATGCCCAAGGCTGGGGCCCCGCCACCATGAGCCGCCGCGTCAGCGCCCGCATGGCGCACCAGCTCGGCTACTACACCGAACCCACCTTTCCCAAACTCCTCCCGGACGTCCCCGAGTCCCAACGTCCACCTTTCACCCTCGTCCTCTCCCTCGAAGACCTCCTCATCCACAGCTCCTGGGACCGCACCCACGGCTACCGCACCGCCAAACGCCCTGGCCTCGACTACTTCATCCGCTACCTCTCCCAATACTACGAGCTCGTGCTCTTTACCTCCGTGCCCCTCGCCATGGCCGACCCCGTGATCAAAAAACTCGACCCCTACCACTTCATCATGTGGCCCCTCGGCCGCGAAGCCACCAAATACACTAGCGGTGAATACGTCAAAGACCTCTCCTACCTCAATCGACCCCTCAACAAAACTCTCATCCTCGACACACACGCCCCGCATGTCCAGAACCAACCCGATAACGCCATTATCATCCCCAAATGGTCCGGCGACCCAAAGGACCCCGGCATCAACGACCTCGTGGCTCTCATCCCCTTCCTCGAATACCTCGCGACAATGGGCATCGACGACGTCCGCCCCGTCCTCAAATCCTTCGAAGGCACCAACATCGCCCAGGAATTCCTTCGCCGCGAGAACCTCGCGAGAGAAAAGCACCAGGCGCAGCTCGCGGAGCAGAAGTCGAAATCCCCTCGGTTCTCTGTCGGAAGTCTCGGTTCTGCTCTGGGCATTAAGAGCTCGCCTGCTATGGGTGGTGGGGGGTTGGTTCTGGCGGATGGATCGAGTGTCGGAGAGGGGCTTGCCCAGGGCAAGATGATGAGCGATTTGATTCGAGAGCAGGGGCAGAAGCAGTATGAGCATTTGGAGCGCCAGATTAGGGAGAATGGGGCGCAGTGGTTGAAGGAGGAGGAGGAGGAGCAGAAGAAGGCGATGGAGGCGTCGATGAAGGAGATGAAGAAGGGTGCGCTTTCGTGGTTTGGGGGTGGAGGGAAGGAATGAGGATTTGAAATAATGGGGTTTTCTATGCTTGCGCTTCCGGGCGTTTTGAGCGTTGTGGTGGGAACCTGATTGGGTGGGTTCGCGACTGTAGGGCGATCAAGCGAGCGAGTCAAGCAAGCGACTTTGCCACTGTCCGGGTCTGGCTTGCCGCACCCTGATATCCGTGCAGACGAATAAACTATATCTCCTCTCTAGCATCGACACCTCACAAGCGCCATCGCATTACTCTTCAGACCCCGCTGCTCGGCCCCATATCGCTAGCAAAGAAAGAGCCAGCATGGAGAAGGAGAGAGCACGGGAGAGCAGAAACAAGGCGATTGCTTGAAACTGTTTCAGGGCTGGGCGTGCAGGAAGCGCCAAGTAGAGAGTGAAGTTATAAAGAAGTGATGTATAGTAAGGTACCTTGTTTCTGACTGTAAAGCCATCTCAGTCTAGCCTGATCCCCTCGCCCTCAGCCTCACTATCCGCTACCACACTCCCCGTGCGCCGCCGCTACGCCCGCCGCCTCCTCAACATCTCTGCTCACCACAACCCCCCTCCCTTCCTCCCTTCCAGGCCAATAAGACCCCTCCCCATGCCACCCCTCATCCTCCGCCCTCCAACTCCCCCTCACTCATCCTCAACTCCACCCGACATAGAAATCTAACAAAATACAACATCGCACTAGTCCCTACGACGTTCTACCCAACCACAAACAGTGCTCCCACAATCTCCATGCAGTCCATGACGCCCAGTTGATGCAGAAACCCCCCGTCCCCAATCGAACAAGCCCCAACACGGTAAGCAAAAGTTAGCCGAAGCGGCACAAACAACATCCAAGCCTTCAAACTCATTCTAGCAAGAAAAGCCCCGCAATCCAGCACAAGCGTCGGCGAGGCAAACACGCACTGGCAATACACCGTCGTCGCTCGAGGGCAGGTCTGTGTGAGGTCCGCGCTGGGAAGGGAGCTCTGCTGGATTTGCTGGTTGAAGTCGAGGATGAGGTCGGGCTGGCCTGCGAAGGGTAGCATGTAGAGGCCGAAGGCGAGTTTGTAGGTCTAGATCACCTAGCAGAAAAAGACGAGGGCGAAGGCGTAGAGGGTCGTTGTCATGGTGTTGATTCACCATTTGGTGGGCAAGAGGCCGATGTAGATTAGGAAGTGGCCGAGGAAGGATTGCAAGGCGACGAGGATGCCGGCGGTTAGTTGCCAGGGATTGTTGCCTGTGTCGAGCCAGGGGGGAGTATTGAATTAGGTTATTTTGGCTTCTACTGCGGCGAACATTTTTGGGTTGGGGATGGGAAAAAGGGG